>JAUMHR010000076.1:16093461-16106858 GCA_032361145.1 Enteromius fasciolatus
TTTTTGTGTCGGGTTAACTAAGTACTCAGAAGCAAAGCTGTTATTTGTCTTTATTGAATAAACTGGTAATGTATTGAATAAACAAGATCAGCAAACTAGACATTTTTTATTATATTAACAATATTACAATTTCTGTTAATAATAATTGGCGGCCCCCAGCAAAACCGTCGTGGCCCACTAGGGGGCCCGGCCCACAGGTTGAAAACCACTGTGCTACACAATGGGTAAGATTAAGCTTATGGGGTAGATGCGTTTCATATGCACTTCAACAAATTTTGACGCACGTGAAAACATACCAGCGCCAAACACGTAACTTTTTTTGTGTAATAATATCACAAGTTTTTCTGTTGTCTGGCATAAAACATTAATTTTAGACTGATGTATTTGTAGCATTTACACCAGAAAAATTTAGTTTATAGTCACAGACAGTGTTGCAACAAGTGGGATTCAATTTAAAGCAGAAAACGTGACTACTTGTCGAAGAACTCAATGATGCCAAGGCTGTAAAATATTAAAATCTTCCCCAAGTCTCCTTGGTGCCTCTAGTGAATTATGCCACATATACCAACTTTTACAACCAAATTAAATAATGAAGTGATTGAGAACTAATTGAGGTGTCTAGACAAGGGTCACGTTGCAAGAAATTAAGTTAACGGGGGTTTGGAAGATACAGGATATTGTGTGCAGAGCTGAGAAGTTCATGTTACAGGATGTAAAATGTCATGTTTGATACTGCATTGATAGCTTTAGGTTTATTTGCTTCTGCAGATACTGTAAAGCCCCAGCGAGTTGTAAGAGCAACTCGGTTCCTTATTTGGGGGTGGATTTAATAGTTGTGTTTTTAAAAAGTGCAATATTTCCAAATAATGTTTTTTGATGAAGCTGCAATGATATTGCTTTATCATGCTGACGTCATTTTCTGAAATTACAAATTAAGCGTTTCACAAAGAAGTGTTTTAAATTTTGCTGGAAGGTAATTTTGTTCATAAACGTGTGTGATCGGGTTGTTGATTTGTAGCCAGCATTGGCAGGAGGCTGTTTCCTGTTGCACCATTTGCTGTGAATTCATAAAACATTCAGCATGCAGCGGACTAACATCAAAAAAGTGCTTTTTATTAATAAAACATTGACATGAAGCAGTTTTTTTTCTTAAATATTGATCTGTGTGTTCTGAAAGATGTATTGGACACATGAATCTGAGGTAAATCTGGAGGCTATGTTCAAGAGTTTGTGTCCTGTAGTCTGTAATGTGAAATGAGTGTGTGGACTCATTATTATTCAAAGCAGCGTGAGAATTTAAAATTGTGTTTTAAAATTTTTATATGGTATGATTAAAATATGATGTATTAATGATTTTATTAGAGGGCACTGCATTCATTTTAAATTGACAAAGAGAGGCTGGTCACCTCTTCTCTTTTGTTCTCGTCATATCTCATCATCTCTTATTTAATTCCTCCTTGCCTCGTCCTTCTTGTCTTTTCTCCCCTCATCTAGTATCTTCTCATCTCTTCTTTCCCCCATATCTTCTCATTTAGTCTCTTCTCTTACACCCCTCAACTCGTTGAGAAAGTCCTAGAAGAAGCTAAAAGAGGACATATTGATCTATGAAGTTAATATCTCACCTCCTCTCCTTTCATCTTTACTCCTCCTCTTTAATTCTTCTCTTCCTGTGAGTCAGCATAACTAATATTTGGCTGTGTTCCTCATCTTTTGTGCTTTCATTCTTTCAGTATGAGGTCTGGTTGTGGACTGACAACCTGATGCCTCCCTGTTGAGTAACAATAAAGTGTAGCAGGTGTTAATGATGTCATTTCCTGTCGGGGGTTGTGTGTTTAATGGACAGTCTCATTGCAGGAACGCTCCCAGAAATCATGACTGGTGCCCTGTCTGGGGTACAGTTAATATTTTTATGACAGGCTATCTCTTTTAAGGCATATGGGGCATTTTTCAGTAAGTAAATTCAGCTTTATTTATATAGTAAGAATAAACAGAAAAATAACAGTGTAAATAGTGTCATTGTTCAGCTGAATTTAGTGTAATTTTAATTCAATTGATTTCAAAAACAGTGTTGATGTTGCAAAATCAGTATGATTATGCTATGATTAACTGGATTTAGTTAAAAAATGTTGTTTTCATCTGATATGTATGCTTTATTTTAGTCTACATACACTGTGTATTATATAATGTATTGCATATTATACATTAAAAAGCCAACAAGGATGCACCATAAATGCAGCCAATACATATTTTGTGTATTTATATTTACATTTTACCATTTGTATAAGTGTTCCTATGTCATACAATAATTTTCTGTGACGAACAGACTGAAATTAAAATTTGTCCTTGTGAGACAAGTCCTTAAATTTAATCAATTGAATCAGTGAGTTGAACTCATGTAGGCTACCATATCAATGCGATTCCTAAATGAATCATTCAGACCCGTGGTGCCTTTCCCACACGATGACATAACTTGCTGATTGACCACAAGCGTGCGATGCATTGCTGTTGAAAACAAACTAGTCACAGTTGCATCTCTGTTGTTTGAACCACGTTAGTTCAACAATATACAGCCATTGTTAATAATGTCACATGCATTTAGCCCTGATTTTTTTACTCGCTAACAGGTAATCAGAAAATCTGCAACAACTGCCCAAAATCGGGGACAAATGTGTCTGTTCAAACAAGCGACAGTCACACAGTGTTAATTATCAAAGACACGATCTTAGAGAATCGCAGATGCATCGCCGTTGCCCTTGGAATATTTGCCATGCTAAATATCTGGACCTGTTGGCGATTAAAAATCCTGCTGTGTGAAATAAGTTGAAACATGCATGACCTACATCTAATCAGAGTGCAAGATACAGGACAGCGGGAAGTATGCAGAGTTATATGAAATGTAGTTCTGTCATGATGACTCTAGGGTCCATGATGATGTTGATGTACTTGGTATTGGCGGAATAGAACTGCTTTGCTTCTGCTGTGGCAGAGAAAGTACCGAGACTTTCTACTGCCCATACATCCACAACATGCTGTAAGAAATACAGTTGCTGCACATAAAACATGTATGAATAACCCCATATAGCATATATGAATTGCCTCACAGCAAATCTACTGTATACAGGTGGAACTAGGGAAGGTGGAGGGTTTCCGAAGTGCGCTGCCAAACTGCTAGTCAGCTTTTTGAATACTGACCAGTTAGCTCATTGGCTACTGATGCAGGAGAAAACCAATCAGCTGTGCCGTGTGATAATGATGTCATTAGGTCAGATTAAGACGTTCGGCGGCATCTAGAGTTTCATGCCAGCAGTATGTGGAGAAGACAGAGTTGTTGGCGATTGTTTCTATTGTAAAATCATGCACTGTGTAACTTCCTGTCACAGATGCATCTTGCATTGTGTACACAGCAGCAACTGAATGCACGTTAAAAACTACAGAGATCATACGACTTTAAAAATCACGCAGCGTAAAATGTTCTTTTTTGGTTTCTTGTCATTTTGCTTTATTTGGTGGATTTATTGTGGGTTTCCTCTTACATCATACTCTGGGTTTTCCTTTAAAAAACAGTGCTTATTGAGGATGCTCAAAAATAGTTTGATTAAAATGCTTTTATATTTACATGGAATGGAATATGTTCATTATACTGCATATTGCTTCATGTGCCCAAGAGTCTAATTTATTTAAGCCCATATGTCTTGCTAACAAGAAACTATGCCTCTAACCACAGGTCAGAAGCTGGAGTTCCAACCACATATGTTCATTTACACTATAGTTATGGAAGTCATTGAACTATGTGGTTAATGATGGAACTTGCGACCATAATTGGTTAACGATGCTTTTGGGTTGACAGATTGGTTGAGAGAATCAACTGGTTCAGTGAAAAGACTCACTGCTTTACTGTGAGCTCTGATGAAAACACCTTTAGATGTCAATATATTTTAGTAACTTAGTAGCAATTTTGGTACGTTCTTCAACCAATCAGATGACTTAAAGACATTTGCAAAAATAAGTCGTATGGACTGCTTTTAAATACTTTATGCCATTATTAATAAACACATTTACATTCATTATATTGAAAAGATTGGCTACGATCATTTTCAAAATCTCTCCAGAGGAACGAAAATCATGTTGGTCGGAACGAAATGATGACAGAAGATTTATTAAATTTGAACTTTTCATTTAAAAGCTAAAATACCACAAGATGTGGTATTTTATAACACCGTCCTTTTAGATCTAAATAGATGTGGTTTTGGTAGCACATCACTCAGGAGATATTTGATATTATAAGTTCCTTCTCCAGTAAAGACCCGGTGGACTGGCTAGCATTTGAGCGGCAGAGTCAAGAAAGCAAGAGCTGATGTTTCGTCTCTCCTGAGGATATTTCTGTCTTATTTTCTCTGGCTCGCTTGACATCTCATGAACAGGTCTCTGTAACTTAATTCTCTCTTTCGGGAGCAATTCACAAAGGAAATACAACAGTTTAGAGAGCTTGTATTTTCCTCAGAGAAAAGGCTAACAGGGATATGAAAGGAATCTGACTCTTCTGAAGTGCAGCTTCTTTCACATTGCTAGGAAGTCTCTCAAACAAGAGACAGTTGAGATGTTAGGAGTGAGTTTTTAGATGAGCATCAGGAGGACTTCATGCAGCAACTTGACTGTGTGTTTATGCATGTACGGTAAAACAGAGAGCAATTATTTGCGAGATGAGGGTTGTTTGGTGGGGATACAGTAATTGAGCGGTTTTATAAACTAATTGCTACAATCATTTATGCACATTTTAATTTACCGCTGACTAAACAGCTCCGTCTACAGTTTAGAGGGTGTAAGTGTGTGTGCGCGTGTGTTTGTGCATGTGGGAGTGTGTGTGACATCTGTGGTTAAGTACTTTTTGGCAGGGCGGCCCTGTTTAAAACAGACTGATTTTGCTGCTAGATGAAATAATGTAATAGCACAGCCCACCTGAAACTCTGCTCGCCCCTCCATGTCTCATGGAGTCTTATGTATTAATAAAGACATCCACAAAAATTCCTTTAGTGTGTGTGTTAAGTCTGTAAGTTATTACATCTAATATGGTTAGTTTGGTTAGTTATTGTTCTAGCATGCATGTAATGAATTATGTATTTACTTTCATTCATTTGTATGTTTTATTTATTTACATATTTATCTCTTAAGGTTAAATATGACAAAACTGTTCTTTTGGGAGGTGTCTTTATTTGGAAAAACAACTAACTAACTAACTAACTAACTAACTACAGTAACTAACTAACTACAGTAACTAACCATTTCTCCAACCAGTCCTTTATTCATTCCAAATCTGTCCCCAAAATTTAACATGAAACTTCATGCATAATAAACTTTATTTATTTATAACATTGCAGTTTTTTTTATATAACACAGAATATATATTTGCCATATAGTCCATAATCACTGAAGTACAAGGTACAAATGTTTGTATGTGTGTTTTTATTCACTTATAGTTCTACTAAACAAAAAGAAATTGCAACAAGGAAAAGTGGAATAGATGAGTCTTATGTAAAGCTATTACTGTAAATAAGATGCATCCTGCTTTGGGGAATATTTAGGGATGCCATCATTTTGATTCATTAATAAATTCATGCTTTTTAAGGTTTTAGAGGAAGCTGAAATAAATGTAATTGTCTTTATTAAGTCTATATTCTCAGAAATAAAGGTACAAAAGCTGTCACTGGGGTGGTACCTTTATAAAAGGTATAGGTTTGAACCTAAAAGGTAATTTATGGTACAAATTAGTACTTAAAGTGTACATATTTTAACCTAAAAGGCACAAAAATGTACCTTTTTAAAAGGTACCGCCCTAGTGACAGCTTTTGTACCTTTATTTCTGAGAGTGGATGTACTGTAAGTCTGTATGATATGATCTTACAAGTAAATGTGTGTCTCTTAAGGACATCAAATACTAATGCAGCGAATAGTTTTTTATGCATTTGTGTGCACATTTAATCTGACAGCAGTTTTCCCAGGAGATGTGCGGGTGTTTGTGTGTGTGTTAAAGGGTAACGGGGTCATAAGTAGCTCCTGCCACGTCACCATGTTTTTCTGTCACTTGAGCAGCATTCTGTGACTCACATACAGGCTTACACACACACACACACACACACAGAGTGAGCTGCAGGTACACATATACACAGACTATAAATACATAGCGTTTGATGTGCATAACTGTGATATCTGCTTGAGCTCTGTGCCATTTAACAAATGTCTTTGTTAAATTTGACAAGATATCAGTGTGTGATCATTAGGGCTGTGAGCCCTCGACCGCTCAGCTCATCTTCCTCACAGCAGTCATTTTAGAACCAGATTTTTTTATTCATTTGTTTCTTTCTCTAAGTTATGAATTAATGCCAGTTTCGACGAATTGTGCTTGCAGTTTAAAGGCAGTTTTTTTTTTTTTTGGATTACCATCAATATCGCAGTTACCCAGTTGACGTTCATAATAAAAGTGCTTCATAATAGTCTGAAAAAAACAACGAAATGTAATAAGATCATGATCCTGCCTGTTTTGGACTTGAAATGAAATGTTTCAGGGCTTTAAAGTATGAAGACTTCATAGTGTTTGTCTATGTATTTACTCACAAGGATTGCATTGAGTTGACATACTGTGTATATATATATATATATATAAATAAAATACAGTTTTAAAAATAACATTACTGTATTTAAATAATCATTTGCTTTGTAATATGTATTGTTTTTTTCTTACAAAAAAAAAAGAGTAAAAAGTGCAATTATTTCAGTTACATTATTATAATATAAAAAGTGTTTTATTTTATTTTAAATATTGCTGTCAAACGATTAATCGTGATTAATCGCGTCAATAATAAAAGTCTTTGTATACATATGTGTAATGTATGTATTTATTATGGGAATATAAATACAAACACATGCATGCATATATTTAAGAAAACAACGTATGTCTATGTGTTAAATATATTTATGTATACTATAAAAAACAATAATATAAATATATGTAAATATATACTGTATGTGTGAGTGTTTATATATGCATAATCAATATACACAGCATACACATATTACATAAACATTTATGCTGAACGCAATTAATCGATACTAATCATTTAACAGCACTAATTTTAATATATTATAAAATATAATTTATCCCTGTGATACAAAACTGAATTTTCAGCATCATTACTTCGGTCATCAATAGCATTTATAATTATCTGTGTTAACATGCTTAATAGTTTTATGGAAACCACTTCTTTTTATGAACTGAAAATGGAAACATTTATAACATCAATAATTTACAACATAATAGTCTTTACTGTAACTTTTGATCAGTTTAATGAGTCTGTGTTAAATAAAAGTGATAATTTCTTATATAAGACCATCAGGGACAGAAGAAACCAAAGAGAAAAGTCATGCCAGAATAGATAAGGGCCTTCTCCAAACTGTTCCCACAAAGTTGGATGCATAGCATTGTCCAAAATATCTTGGTGAGCTGAAGCTCATTTCTCTTTGTTGGAAGTAAGTGTGATCCCTGAAAAACAGCACAATACCATTATCTCTCGTCCACCAAACTTAACAGTTGGCACAAAAGAGTCAGGAATGTAATGTTCATTCTGGCGTCTAGCAAGCCTAGACTCACCCAACAGGCTGGCAAACAGAAGCGATGTGTTTCCACTGCTCCAGAGGCCACTAGCGGTATTCTTTACACAACTCCATCTGATGCTTGGCATTATACTTGGTGATATGAGGCTTGTGTGCAGTACTTGTGTTGATACTGGTAAGAGTTTGGAACTCTTCATCTATGGAACCGGCAGAGCAGTGGCAAAATATAAAAAGTGTGAATACAGGTAAACAGGAATGCATTAACAAATGCATGAAATTAATTAATTTAAATGATAACATGGGATGCGGTTTATATGTTTTAAGTCTGAGGATGTCTCGGCAGACTTGACCTTACCGTCCCCGTCAGATCTTATTCCCCCGCTGTACAACCCCACGGGAGAAAGGGGGCTGAGCAGAGTCGGAGCATGTAATTGCTCCTTAAGCAGAAACTCCTTCATGGTTTGATGGATCTCTTTTTCCTCCAGCATAGCTCAGCTCCATTTCTGAGAATCCTGACGGCCTGTGCATCCTTTCATGGCCCGTAACCATGGATATAAGCTGCCCGGAGGAAGAGAGGCACTTGTAGCAGTCAGCAGGGATGCAGGAATTGGGGCTGATACAGATGGCTTTTGTGTGTCTGTACGGCGTGATGATGTAATGGCAGATGACAGCTGAGCAATTTCATTGATGTGTGTAAATAACCTTTGTTCGTTCTGAGTGGGAAAGATTATGTATGAGAGGGCCGAGTGCTCGATCTTCACTTGCTCTAGAACCATTTTTAGTCCGACTTCTTTAAAATAAGACAATTTATTTTCAGACAGACCATTTCATCCCCTGCTTACAGCGATTTCGTCAAGTAGGACATGTTCCTTGGTCAAATGAAATGTCATTCCAATTGTATCCTTATCGACCTTATCTTAGCTTTTGTGGTTAGTTTTCAAGACCTGACAAATTCTGCATGTCTCTCAGAAATTGTAAATGTAAGTAAATGGATATTTTTATTATACTATTTCTAAAACAAAATAAGTTTACCCTCTCAAGTAAATCTTGATTTAAGAATATGTAAATGTTTGCCCTGAAAACAAGACATAAAAATTGTTTATGAAAAAACATGTTGTTTTTTGGTGTGATTTCCTATACTCTAGTGGCTGGGAGAATATGTATATATAGCTTTAATTCATTGTATGCTTTCTAGACATGTAGAGACCCATTCAGTTTATTCCTTACATTTCATTTGGTCTTAAAGTTTCGATTTAGTATTATAGAGCCTTCAGAAACAGTTGTAAGTTTACTCTATGGTAAGAGGGTGTGTAGAACATCAAATAGCATGTTTCTTAGACCCGCTGCGTGAACATACCTATCTGAGCCTGTCAGATGTCACAGGAGTGGGAGAGAGTAATGGAGAGGTCAAACGCCAGTGAAACGAGTTAAGACAGCATGTTAATGGTTACTCCATTCAGATAAACACCACTGAAGTGATTCAGACATTCATACAGAGATACATCATTCATACAAACATCTTTCAGACAGTGTCAAGTGACAAATCACTTCCATGTTAATCAGAGTTTTGACTTCATCAGCCGTGACAGCGACAAGCAACACATGACAAAATATTTTTTGCAGCATAGTGCAGAAAACAGAGAAGTCTCATCAGAGTGATGTCCCGCGCCACATTAAATGTCATTTTAATCCAAACAGTTTCCTATGTATTTCAAATTACATATATTTCTTAGTTTAGCTGTCATTTTATACATTGCACAGTATTTTTTCTGATTTAAAATTTTTTATTTTTGTAATGTTGAGCTATTAATGTCTACAGCTGATTGATATGGTTCATGTTTTAGAACTGTATATAATAGTTTGCCTAAAATGAAGATGAATGGGAAAATTACTTTTGATTTACCTTTTCCTTGCAGTGAAGACCTGTCTGGCATCCATTTTCGCCCTTAAACATATTTCAGCTGGCGGTTGAGTTCTCTGTCCAATCTTGAGTACTTTCACAGGTTCAAATGAAACCTTAAAGGCATATGTACTTTTGATTAATTGGAAGTCACCGCTGTATACCAGTTAACCAAAGTTACCTCATGGGAAAATGTGGATATTGAATTGTGATGTCATTTCCAGTTGACCATGTTCATTGTTGAACAATTCAATCAGAGCATGTAGACAGCTTTGTCCCTTTTTTCAGGTTTCACATTACTTTTCCTCCATTCACTTGAGCATAATTTCATTCCTGAATCATTAATTCAAGTTCAATTCAGTTACACTGCACTCACTTCCAATCACACTGGAGTGTTTTGGAGGGTCTCACAGCGCACTGAGTAACACGGCGAGGCCTGGCGTTCTCATCTCCTCCAGCGCTTGATGATTTACTCTCTGGCCTCATTCAGATTAGCACACACTGAATGCAGCCTGACAGCACAATACTGTTATTTCTAGACTGGATGTATCATCCTATTACATTAGTCTCTCTCTTTCTCTCTCTCTCTGTGTCTCTAACACTCATTCTAAAGGCTCAATAAAAGTTTAGTGTCATTTTGTCAGTGCCAATTACATGGCCACCAAACCTTCGATCATTTACATGCTAATGCTGAATATGTGTGTGTGACTTTAAGATTTTTTGCTATTTTAAAACCAAACATAGGTTATTTACTATACTGCTTAACATAATAAAGGTTTTTATTTTTATTTTTTTTGGCACTCACCATTAATGCTACTATTAATACTATTTTTATTTGCAAAATTGCAGTACTTGGTCTCATGTCATAAACATACCTGGGTGCATTTTTTAGTGAGACATGAAATATGTACCAACAAGTACGTACTGTATCACTGTAGTTTCCAAAAGAAATGAACACTACAGGCAATACAACTTTGGCACCTTTTATTCCTTTTCACACAAATGTACAGTTTTGATTAATTAGGTGTAATTTTCAAACAATTACTTAAAGAATATCGTTATGACAAAAAACTATTTTAATATGCTTGGAAACCAATGCTTTTGAACATTAGCATCACACATATCCAGCTTCATATCAATGGGTTTTCATCGACGTAGGTGTGTCCAACAGAGTCTCACAAGCGATTTGTACGTATTCATACGAGGTGCCAAATTCGTGCCAATGCGTTCTAATTCGTACGACCTCACTTTGAGTGCGACCTCACATCAGTGAGATTTTGTATGATTTGTTTAAAACCCCGTCACAGGTAGGTTTAGGGGCGGGGTTGGGTTTAGGTCATTCGTACAAATTCATACAAATCGGCAACTCGTAACATACGTACGATTTAGAATAAATCATATGAATTTGTACAAGTGAGGTCGTACGAATTAGCCACCTCGTGAAAAATGTACGAATTGCCATGAGATCAGGTTGGTTTGTTCGGTAGTGTCACGATCACCAGCCAGAGTACCCACAAGATCCAACAGAGAGCACTCCACCTTGGACTGTTATATGTGTCATCCCTGTCTGTGTGTTATGTCCCCATTGATCCCTTGGTTGCTCGTGTCATGTTCCGATTGGTTCATGTGTCTCATTCTCATTGGTTGGTTCTGTCTTGTGTTAGCCTCTGTCTACCATAAAAGAAGCCTTCACCCTCTCTCTTACGCTGATTATTGTTTAGCCTATTCCTTGTTTTCTTGTTCATTTGTTTCCCTTGATTCTGTGTGTTTTGACCCTGGTCTAGTTTTTGAGTGTTTTTCTGCCTGCCCTGACCCTTGCTTTGCTATCTGATTTACTCTTTTGCCTTTCCCTGTTTTGCTCAGTTTTGCCGATGTTTGACTCTGCCCGTTGACTATGTTTCTGGAATGAAGACTTTGCGTTTGGATCCCACTCGACCCTCACTTCCTTCGTTATAGGTAGCTCACGCAGTACAGAGATGAATTTGAGAGGCGAGGAGCACCAGTTCGAATCCTGTGTAATTATGGTTTGATGGTAAACAGTACAAATCTGTGTAAAAGGAAGTTGAAATGGTATGGTTGCATCAAAAATTGTGTTTTTATATCAGTTGTGCATTTGGTAACGCTATCGGGTAGGTGTAGTGTTGGATTTGGTGTAGGGCATACGCCACAATGTAATAAAAACACAGCAATACGTACCTATATCAATGTAATAAAAATGTGCCATATTGAGGTTCACACCACTCAGAGGACATTACTCTTTGAAACTGCTGCGAAATGCGCAGTAAGGCACTTAAAAAGCGGTTTTGCACAAAAATATGTACCTCGGAGACCCGTTTGAGTAAAATTTATTGCGATATAATGATACAATTTAAAATAACTATTACAATATTTTATTTCTGTGATGCAAAGGTGAATTTTCAACATCATAGTCTTTAGTGTCACATCACATGACCAGAAATCAGTCTAATTTGTCTATTACAAATGATTATTAGTGCTCAATATTAGTAACAGTTTATATTATTATCAATGTTTTGCGGTTCAATAGAAGCGAGAGCTTCTGTAGTTTCACATGATCCCATATCGACTTAACTGATTGGTGATCTACTGTAGATTCAGAACAGATTCTGAAATGTTGCTTATACAGTATATTTCTTTCCTTAAAATAGAACTACAAATTATGAGATTAATAAAGTGTTATTGTAATCTCCTTGCAACAACCCTAATTACAATAGACTTACGTTTTTAGAGAGTGTTACTGATATTTTTCGTTGTTGTAAGTGAGCATATGTTCTGTTCTGCTTGGTTGTCAGAACTGAAGTCTCAGAGGACATTCTGAAATGTCTCTTGGGAGATGAATTGTCCGTTCCTCTTCAAGCCTAATACTAATAGTCTTGAGGAAAGCAAACTACTAATAAATAAGGTTTCTTTAGCAGCCCTAATGACTGACCTTTGAGCTATTGACATCTGGTGTCAATACAATCTCAACTTCAAACCACTGCTAGAATAACAGTGGATGGAAAAGGTCAACTGTGTGTGTGTGTAGCCTCACACTAAATCTGCTATGGTTTTTTTTTCGTTTGTAGTCATCCTTGTTCTAAGTCTAATTATTGTTTTTTAGTTATGTACATTAGTTTTTAACATTTTACATTAAAGTGCTACAATAATCTTTCAGATTTTCTTCTCGATAGCAATAAGATTAATTGAAGAGCAAACGGAAATTTATTCTCTTTCTTTAGAGCTAAGAAATTCAAGTCACCTTATTCTCAAAATTTTCCTTTGAGATGTTCCAGTCTTTCCATTAATGTCACATGCTTTTCCTCAGAGTAGATCTTATCTAATGTCTCAATCTCTGCTCAGATTTGAAAGATATTTTCAATTTTCGTGATTTAATGTAAAGTGAGACCATTTTACGTAGTTTCTTAGATTTATTTTTATATTGGTGCCCATACAGGTGTAGGTGATAACTGATGTTCAGCATTATTAGCAGTGATCTAGAAATGATATTCAATAAACATCTTTATTGAGTTCTTGCACACTGTAAAAAATAAACTGTTGAGAAAACATTAAAAAACAGGGCAACTTGATGCAGTAAGACTTTTGGGTTCACTCAAAAATACGTATTTTTTAGTTCTGCTCAGTAAAGATACTTTGGTCAGCCAATGTAAATTGGTTTGTTCATGCAATGCTTGTCATATTTTCACAACAACTGAAACAATCTGAGTTCTTTACATCACAGTACAACAGGTAACTAACAATAATGATTAAACAACAAAAACAAAAAGTTTGAATAAAGTCAGCAAACAGCAAAACAATAATCCTATAACAGTGAGTGCATGATTTATTTATTTAAAGTTTTTTTTTTTTACTCACAATTTCTACATATTAACAAGGT
>JAUMHR010000076.1:16124881-16137885 GCA_032361145.1 Enteromius fasciolatus
TAAACATTACAATTTTGTATACAAAAAGATCAGATGCTGATAATGGGTGGGTTGAACTAGGTTACTTTGATTGGGTTAAAATTAAATCTTGTACCAGGTACAGTAATCCTAGTTTGCATTTTAATTTAGCTATTGGACTGGATGTCTTAAACCCAGTGCAAGTTTTGTCATTTTTTAATTCAATTATGACTAGTCTAATGTCTTAAGAAGTTAAAAAAAAAAAACCGCACAATGCATATCTGTAGTTGTTTGGTAGTTGTTTTGTAAATGGGGATTAGAAAATAAAGTGAAAATTTGGAATAGGTTGGTTAGCCAGCAAAGGAATTGGAATAGTTTATTAAACCTGGATAAAATTCTTCCAGTTCTTTAATTCTGAATGTTGCACAACCCTGGAGCTTTTACACTCTGCTCACATTCTCTTAATTTTTCAACTTCTCAATTCTGAATATTATATAGTGAGCTATTTGACACACCACTTCATATAATGAAACTTACTATAGACACAAATATTCTAGCTAGCAATCACCCATCAGCTTCACTGGCAACCTGTCGATGGCTCAGCCTGGCCTGGAGACAAGAAAGAGAGAGCGAAGGAATGGGAGTGAAGGAAAAAGAAAGACAAAAAGAAAGAAAGTGACAAAAATATCCCGGGAAGTTGCTCTATAATTGGCGCAGCCAGTCATAGCCCTTTTTATGTGCATGAGCAGGGCAGGGCAGCCATCTCGTCCCCACTGAAACCCAACACTTTTAGAGGAGCAGTTCCTCGTCCCTCCCACCTCCCAGCAGAGGAGAGCAGACTCCACAACACTGCTCCTCACTGCAGGATTACTGTGTGTGTGTGTCATCACACCTGTGTATGAACTTACCTGGAGCTCTATTTCTAGGAGGATGCTGCTTTGATATTTCAGGTGTCTGTGAGGTGTGTTTCTGGAGGAGGGTGAGGAAGATCTTCTTGTGCCTACGGATTGACAGCACAGGTAAGAGTGAGGTTTATCATTCATATTCCATCTGTAAACATGTCTATGTTACTGTGTTTAATTATTTTTACATTTTACTCTACAATGTTTAGCCATAATTTCTTGATAGATCAGTCTACAACTAGTGCTTTCTTTGTGCTTCCACATTTTTGAAGAACTTTAGAAGAACCAAAAGCTGGTTTTCACATTTCAGAAGAGGAAGAGTGAAGCTTTCTGGTTTATTCATCTGCAGGTTGCTCCCATGCTGGTCGTTCAGAGTTTGGCTGGAAGCCGGGCCCTGGAGTATTAGTGGAGACAGATGCACTGAAAGATTTCAGAGGCTCAAAATAGAAATATACCTGCAAATGTTAAAAATTATAAAATCAAAATAGATTTTTGATCAGTTGGGTTGGTGACCAAAATATTGTAGGCTATAGAGCTGATTAATGAAAGATAGTATGTTATACTCTACGTCTAATAACTAAAAGATGGTTAATGAAAAGCGTGAGCTGGTAACCAAAAACAGTATGTCTAAAAGTTTTAAGTTGATAAAGCGAAAACAGGTCAGCCTTTGAACAAAATATTGTAGATTATAGAGCTGGTAAACCAAAAAATAGTATGTCTACTAACTAAAATGTTGTAAATGGGTCAATGCAAAGAATGCAGGTCATAGAGCTGGTAACCAAAAAAGTGTTGGTTATACAGCATTTAGATCAAATTTAGCATGTTATACTGTTACAATGGTGTAACTAAAAAGTTGCATGTTGTTCGGTGAAAAGAATGCAGATCACAGGCCTAGTAACCAAATCATTATATGATGAACAAAATGTTTTAGAGCTGGTATTTGAAAGGATATAGGCTGACGGGCAGGTAATCAGGTTATAGGTCGTAAGACTGGTCATTAAAAAAAAAAAAAACTGTTGCCAGGCAGGTAAACAAAAGATGGTAGGTCAAAGATTAAAGAACATTTTAATAATTCAAAGAATCCTTTAAAACAAAAAAGTACCTTTTATGGAATTGGAAGTTTCCATGGATGTTAAAGTCATAGATGTCAATTAAGATGCTTTATTTTTAGAGCGCCATCCGCATGCAGCCGTATTTTGTGCCTTCATGGACAGTGTTGTGTTGGATAGGGCATGTGCAAGATTACAATAAAATGTGCATCTGTAAAAGTATGAAACAAAGAAATTGTAATCTCATCTGCTTATCTATGGTTCGGTATACTTTGAAAGCTTTGTGAACACAGCTGAGAACAAGATGGCGTGGATCGGAAAAACAAAATAAGTATACCTGGGCCTTCAAACCCAGGTTCCTTCTGGAGACTGACCATAAAATGTGTACTGTAAAATGTGCTTTAAACAGGGCTAAAAAAAGAAATGGGTGTTCACTCCCACAAACATTTCATTTTAGCTATGAAAAGAATTTTGTTATTTTAATCTATTTTTAACCAGTTGCGGGTCCATTAGTTTTTAGAAAGCAGCAGGTAATTTAGGATAATAGCTTAACCAGAGGGTTGGTAAAATAATGTGTCCTTTAATACTTTGGACTGCTAAAATGACTGTAAGAAAACAGAAGTCTTTGGCATTTGATGTCCTTAGAGATACCAGCAAACATGAATCAAAGGAGGTAACATGTGGCTGTTTCTTTCCACAAAACATAAATGTTGTTTACTGCAAATATTTAAATAGGATATACTTTGGTACAGTAAATAAATGAATGTGGGATATACATAAAACATAAAAAGCCCTGCTCTGGTCAGAGGGTTCAAAGAGATCATCGTGCTGAGAGATACTGTGGGATTTTAAGACCAAAAGCAAAGAGCAAAGCAAGGCTTTCTGGGTCATATGATGATAATGCAAACCTTCATGAAAAAAGGAGGGAGAGGAATGAGTTATGGAAAGAAACAAAGAAAAGACACTGAATTGTGTGAGAGGAGATTTTCCATTTCTAAATGCATCAGCTTCTGGTAAGATACAAGGGGGACTTTTCAACTCACCAATGCCTTTTTTACATAGCCTCAGAGTCCCAGATCGCTCTATTGTCCTTGATGAAGGTTTTGCAAAAAGAATGGTAATTTTATGCACCTGAAAGTTAGACAGTTTAGATGAAACTGCTTGTGAGGATGATATGCCACATCATCAAGGCTCTGCAAACCATAATTCAATGCTTCCCAACACTGCTCACTCAGTCTCTGATGACAGTGTGCTCCCTGGGCCGTACTGTATACCACTAAATCAGAAGAAAACCCTATTTACAGAGAAACATCAGTTGAGCTTAGCCAGAGGAGTGTGGTTAGTCACCAGTGGTGGAATGGATAGTTAAGTGAAAGGGGGAATGAATTACGGTTGGACATAAAACGTTCCTGGATTTTTCTTTCTGTTACCCCTTCCTGTTTACTCTGGTTTGCTGATGGAGACCTACTATATTTCATTATGTGTTATTTATAATATAATGCAGTATTTCTAAATACATATTTCTCCTCACATGCACACTAGAATATAAATAACTTTGTAACTATGTGTGAACTAATTCTCATGAATTTGCAACTGCATGTGTACTAACTCTCAGAATAGACTGTTAGGGTAGGTTTAGGGTTAGTAGAATAAATTGACATATAATTTTAAAGCTTCTGTTACATACATGCACATACATGCTGCATTTATGAGCATCTTGTTAACAGCACAAACTGAAACGGCAACTTAGAAAGTACAAAACAGGATTAATGTGGGCTGCACCGGCAGTACATCAGTTAGTTCAGAGCTCACATGAATCATACACTCCACCTCTGTTTGCAATCGTTCAATATAACTCAGCTCAGAGTCCAAATGACTGATCACCTTATATTTGTTCTCATGTGTCCTCAGGAGCAGCAAGTTGATGATCATCACACCTTAGCGGGAATATCAACAAACAACAGCGAAGAAGGAGATGAAGTTTCGATTTGGGCTTAGGATCTCTTTGGTCCTGACCGTACTGGCTCTGACTCTGTACGGAGGCAGTGTTGAAGGACAAAGGGCAGGTGAGGTCACATACTAGCCTAAATATACGGTTTTCATGACCCCTAACCACATCCCTGTTTACCTTTTGGTTCTAATTTTGACTTTCAGTGAGTCTGTTGTAATGTGTGCAGACTGATGTTTTGAACCTGACATACTAGTAGCTTCGAGTTCTTTGCAAAATTCAGCCCTTGCATTATCCAACCATGGCGGAAACATAAGCCTCGTAAATCTGTGGGTAAACTGTATACACACAGTCTGTAAAATTTTATGTCCTTTGTCTCAGGTTGCAAGAACGTCCACTATGATCTGGTATTCATCTTGGACACCTCTTCCAGTGTGGGCAAGGAAAACTTTGAGAAGATCAGGCAGTGGGTGGCAAACCTGGTGGAATCTTTTGACGTAGGTGCGGAGAAGACGCGTGTGGCTGTAGTTCGCTACAGTGACCGTCCCACCGCTGAATTCAACCTGGGCAGGTACAAATCCCTCGAGGAGGTCAAACGTGCTGCGGGGAATATCCGCTACCTGGGTGGGAACACCAAAACTGGAGATGCCATCAGCTTCACCACCAACAACATCTTCACAGAAAGGGCAGGGGCCAGGCCTGCCAGTAAGGGCATTCAAAAAGTGGCAATCTTACTAACGGATGGCAGGAGTCAGGATTTTGTTTTGGAGCCATCAGTTGCTGCAGCGGCTGCTGGAATCAGGTTGTTCGCCGTAGGGATTGGGGAAGCTCTGAAAGAGGAGCTGGAGGAGATTGCGGCAGAGCCAAAAAGTGCTCATGTTTTCCACGTGACGGACTTTGATGCCATTGACAAGATCAGGGGCAGGTTGAGGAGGAGACTCTGCGAGAGTGAGTATTAAGGAGTTTGATTTTGAACCATGTACTGGTTTAAAAGCATAAAAGTTCCAAATGGTGTTTTTATACAGATGCTGTTAATCAAGTGTCCAAACCTGTTCCTGGAGAGCCACTGACCTGCAGAGTTTAACTTAGTCTAGGTTGAAGCTAAACTCTGCAAGATGTTGACCTTCAAGGACCTGGGTCGTCATTTATCATAGAAAAAGTTCTATATTTTGTCCAATGAATGAAATTTAGAATGTGCCTAAATTCAAGAAAATGTGTATTTATCAAAAGTAGAGTTTACAGGCTAGCTAATCAAGGTCTTCACACTTGCTTGAAACTTCCAGGCAAGCGTGTTGGAGCTAAACTTGGCCCTCCAGGAGCAGTAACCCCTGTTCTTGACTGAACTGTAGATGCCAATAAAGAAATTTTAGAGAGGATTTGCTTTACACAGTCAGATATAGCGGGGGGCTTAACATGTAATCGATTTGACAGTTAACTAAAAACATCAGTCATTTAAGTTGCTTTTGTTGGCACACATTTCCATTCACAAGAAGGTCTGCTCTGTGCCATACAAGACTTGTTGAACAGGAACTGGAAGCTATTTGGCCCAGGCATTTTTGTGGTTTCTTGACTCTGAGTAAAGCTCTGAGAAAAGAGGTGTAGTAAGTACAAGAGAGCTCAAGTGCTTTTCCAGATTACATCTTCTCCGCAAGCAAAGATAACCTAAAAGTGCATGTGGGATAGTCTTTGGAGGCCATCGCAAACAACAAGCTTGCATTAAAACTACCAATATAGATACATAAAAATACATAAACCGAACCGTTGAGGTATGTGGCCTGTATTGACCGTCCAAATGCAAATTATGTGTATGCATAGTATGTTTTTAGTGCTGATGGATGCTTAGCACACCAGACTTGACATTCCTTACTAAAATTAACAAGACCGGAAGAATGATGACACCTGGAGCTCTTTAGTTTGAAGTGAAAATCTGAGTCATCCAGTACTCTTGTGCAGTAAAAGCAGTATTAAAACAACACTCTTTGTTGAAGGCACACTCTTTAAACAATCATTGGCATTTGAAGAGGCTGTAACACAAGCTTTTTCGATGTCTTATTTGAGTCGGACAACCTTGTGGGAAGACAGGGAACCACTTTGACTTGGCAGGGAGATAAAAAGAGGAAAAGATACACCCAAACGTTGATTGTCCCTGCCCTGATTCCAACTAAAAGTCTTTGTCTGAATGACTCTAACCACATACAAGACCCGGTGTGCAGATAAACTTCAAGATCTCACTGCCAGCTATTCACTTTGTTGTCCCATCAGGGATTATCCTTCAAGCATTTAGAAAGGCTGAAACTGCATATCAGGTCTAGTTCTGTGATAACCAAGATCATCTGGCACTAGCGTTGGCGTCTAAGAACAGAATGGAACATGGTGGCTAGAATATATGGCATCTCTAAGGTCCAAGTTATTTTTGCCATGAAAATTACAGTCCTAATGTTTCAAGTGGAATTGGGCTCCACAGTAGCCTACTGTTTTTACTTTTTAATCTTTGACTTTAATATGTTTTATGTGGAAAGATCGAAAGCATTTCTTCTTTAAGGAGCACAATTATTATTACTTACATTTTTGAAATATTGGTAGTATATTTCAATTTTTGAAATCTGATTACCCATAATGCAGTTTTTTTCTAACTTAGAATAAGATCCATTTTATGATTTTTGTTAGCCAATTAAATTGTATGTTTTAAATAAAAGAATAGTTTTTGACTGGGATGCATTTCAGTAATGACTAATTATCATAAAACAATGCTATAATGCATTACTTCACATTATAATTCTTTCACTGGATGATTTTTCATCATGCTTGAAATTAATGAAGAGTGTTTGTTTGATCGGGTAGTTTCATTACTTAGTGTAACTGGGCTTTGGTTCAGGTTAGTGGTCCACCCATGGCCACAGCATGCCAGATCTGTAATCAGTGGTGGGACGCTGCTAAACAGAACAGCAGTGCACTGTAATAGTGTTGGGTGTGCTAATTTCCTCATGTTTGCTTTAGCATCTGTTGTTCCGGTTTTCTAAATCAGGTTTTGATTAACCTAATGGGCATTTCAAACAGGAGGGAAAACATTTGATTAAGCCCCTACCTTTCATGTGTCTCTGAAGATAGTTTGCACACTTGCCTGGAGGACTCAGATATACTATCACAAAGATGAATATTTTGTGTTGAACACAATAATGAAATGGAATAGTTTCTGTATGCCTAGTGCATCCAAGAAAACTGGGATGTGAGGTGTCAGTTGCTGATACTGGCATTCAATGTGTTGCTATGTGCTTTGGTTTCTTACTAGCTATTTGATTACTTCAGGTTAGCGCAAAAATACAGTTAATTGTACTTTTACAGTACTAAGTCCTTTATGACACAGCACTTTCTAAAATGCTGCATTATTCTTTACCCTGAAATGTCAAGGTGATTAATTGTTGATTTCCTTGATCAGCCTTTACCATTTGGGCCATTTTAAGCATGCAAAATGTTTGAGCTTTCAAAACAGTCTTTTATAAAATAACTAAAGACTTAAAGACTAAATACATTAAATAGTACATCCAACAATATCTGGAAATACCTTGCAGGTGCATTATGATTCATATTCACTTAAAGTCATTTTACCAGCTGATTAGCATCTCTAAGATTTTGATCGAATCACAACGTCATGTGCTTTAAGAAATAAGCAAGGGACAAACAAAGCACAGAGAAATTTGTTAGAAATCACTCATACATGCCACCATTTAAACAATGATGCACTCCTGGCTAGAGATTGTTTTATTATTTCACCAGAAAAAAATAAATAGGTGTCTCAAAAACAACTCGTTATGTATGACCACAAACTTGTTAGTTACTAGTCATTTAACAGCATGCTAATTGTGGGGTCAGTCCCCCGAAAGAAACTATGAGGTTAAATTCACAGTTCAAATTTGAATCATTCGAGTCAGATCATTCTAAATGATTCATTCCTAAATTGTGAGTTCCACTAACAGTCTGGTGAAGGCTATCATTTACTTTGCTTATACAGCTAACTATAAATGCCTACCCACTAGTTTAGTTTTCTGGCATGACTTAGAACTAGTAGTAGTTAGTTAGCAACCTACTGTGCTTTTTGTGTTTTAGAAAAGTTGAAGGAACAACATTATCTGTCTGAAGTAATGCAAAAAAGACAAAACTTAAGTTTCTCAGCATGTTAGAATGAATTCTGAAGGATCATGTGACACTGATGAAATTTATACCCGCTTAAATTTACTAGCCTGGGAAAGAAGCAGAAGCCATTCCTTTATTAGAACTTGTGTATTATGTCATATTTCAAGGTAAAAAAATGTAAAAGATTAATGCAGTTGCACTTTATTTCGATAATTCACTTTCTTCCACATTCTAACAATAAGTGACTACATGTCAACTGGCGGTCATTAGTAGATTGTGTGCCTACACACTGTATTAAGATGGATCCACAGCAAACAACATACTGACTTTCAAACATTTTGCAAGTACATGTCAACTTATTCTACTAAGCCTAAACCTATGTACCTTAACACAACACAATCTACTCTGAGTTAGTTGACATGTAGTTGACAAACATGTAGTTATTTTAAAATGGCATATTATTATACAATATTATAAGAGACTGCTTTCAAAAGTAAGAAGACATCTTAAATATCCCAAACTTTTGGTATTGTAAATCTGCCAATGATATGTGGATATCCGCTGCACTGGTAACATAACTTGGCTCACATAACGGATACAACACAAATATAGATGGCCAGGTGCTCTTTTCTCCAACCCTTATTTATCCCTGGGTGGGCGGCTGGGCTCTTTATTTTTTTGACGGTCAGGGTGATGTGAGGTTTGGATCGGGCAGGGACTCGCTTGGGGGTGTGGGGTTTGGGAGAGTCACACTGAGGACACTGTATCGGACAGAGATGTAATTGTGTCAAGTGACCCAGCCTCTGTAAAGTGGAATTCGTAGCGAAGCTGAGGCCTCTTAAACGCTACAAAACGCTTTTTATAGGAGCGATTAAAGAAAATTACAGGGTTTGATCGTACATGATTGTCAGGGACGCGATCAGCCGCTGTGGTTTGGGCGTCTGCCTGCTTCGTGCCAAGAGTGTGTGCATGTGTGGGAGAGTACGAGAAGGATTTATATATATATATTAAAAACAAAAAAAATAATTTAATCATTTAATCAATGGAATGTTTCGGTTTTATAGTAGGATTTGTTTTTTCTTATACAAATGAAAAGCAATTAGCCTTTTCAGGATGAAATAGAAAACTTGAAATAATGTCATTTACACATCATTTACTTCAAATTGAAAAAATGTTCCAAAATATTCATAACCAGTTTCTAATCTGAGACTAATTCCCACTTTGCTCTATTTTCAGATTGGGTTAATAAGTTAGTGAAGCTAACGTTAGTTTTGTAATGTGTAATTTTACACCTAAACCTAAAAACCTAAAACCAAAGTTTAGAATTGTTTAGTCAAAAAGAAATTGTTTTTATTGTTATTGTTTACGTGCCTTATGTTCTTCCATTATGGCTGTATGTATTATTTCTGTGAAAAAAAAATGCAAAGGTATACAGTGCAGCAACAGTTCATATCTGTCAAATTTCAAAAAGTATCATACATGTACTTTTACTAATTTAAAAGTATAGAACATAATTATAATTGTATGGCTCTTTTATGTTTTTTTTTTTTTGCTTGACAAATGTAGATGATTGTCACATGGAAGTGCTATCTAAGAATTCACAGAAAATTAACATGTGAATCTTGAATTGAATTGAACTGAATTTTTATTTCTGGGTAAACTATGTTCCTCTGAAAAGAACAACTACTGGTGCTTGTGGTTGATTCAATTCAAATCATCAGGCACACAATTGATCACCTGTACTCATTTTTTTAATTCAGCTAAAAGTGACAAAGATTAAAACAAAAGCAGTAAGCACTCATCTAGTATCTAGGCTAATATTAGCATCCTTCCTTAGCACTAGCGAGTTCTTCTCTACAAATAGCATGTTCATCACAGATGCCGTAGTAAAGTGAGTCTGCTGGTATTGCGTTTCCTCCTGTCATCACTGCGGATTTGAAATCTGCCTGTTTGTGCATCTTAAATTATCACCGGTGTGACGTTAGAATAGCAGCACTCCACCAAACTCACTGGACCAATCCGTAACTTTCCCCATGTCTGTGTGCCAGCATCCTAGAGTCATAAGTTCTGACACCACATCTACACTGAGTGCTTGGAATCGACCCTCTAACAGTCTGTCTTCAAGCACAGAGAGGGAGATGGATAATATTACAGTGACAGTCACTCTCAACTGTTCATTTCCTTCAGCTGCCAGGAAAATCATACCTCTTCAAAGTCAGGAATGTCTGCCGCTCAGAAATGTAAATTATGATGATATAATAAATACTGACTCAAATGATGCCATTTTTTCATATTGAAAACATGACATGCATTTAATATTAAAACTTAAGGGTGTATTACTCATTTAATACTAAAGGGACACTTAACCAAAAAGTGAAAATTCTGACATCACTTATTCAAGTGAACGCAAAAGCAGATATTTTAAAGAATGATGTTAATTGATGTGATGTTCCTATTGACATTTATGACTTCTGATGACAGACTTTGGTATATTTACAAATTTCTGCATAGTTTGGGACATTATTGAGCTTCTGAAACTCAATAGTAAGCAACTTTATGTAGACTATAATCGTGTATTTGCTGCTGCCGGAAACCAATTAGCCCTTTTTGCAGAATTTCGCAGTCACCAAACGTATACACTACCAGAACAGATGTTTTCTAAGCCTTTATTCAGTATAACAAAATTATTTTTAGGCTTATACTTAAAGGTAAGAAACTTACAGTTGTTTTAAAATTTTCTGAATACATTTTCATTCTAATTATGCCTATAGACTTAGCATAAAATGTTACATGAGATAAAAAGGTTTGCCGCCGCCAAAATACCACGGCAGATTGCCTGAGCACCTGGAGCCAGTACAATAAAATGTCAACAAAAAATTACATTTCACAATATGAATTAATGATGAGGTCTGATTCCACAAAAGCAGATGTTAGAACTTACAGGAGACCCCGTACTGTTAATAAAGCACAGATTGTACTCAATGTATCATATCAACTTAAATAGAACTAAAAGTATTACTTTACTAACTAAATTGCTATCCATAAGGTCATAAAAACTGAGGCGTGTGTCCAATGTTATGTCCAGCAATAATGTTGTGCGTCTCTCCACAGATGTACTGTGTCCAAACATGAGAGTCCAGGCGGGCCGTTTTAGGCCGAACAGCACCAGTGCTGGACTGACAGAGGTCCCAGGTAATGTTTTCTCTTCTCTATCTATTCTTCCCATAGTGCTTTAGTGTCAGTGTCAGTGTCATGAAAGCCCCTTCAGCGTCATATCTGCACTGTTTAAAAGGGTTACAAGATTACTTACAAGACTTGTTTTTCTGACAGCAAAAACAATGTAGTTTCAATTATAATTTGAGCTTGATCACTAAATCCATTTGTTATAAATCAGCTTTTTAAATGAAACATAATGGATGAGACAGTAATATTGTCTGCCGCTCATGTTGTATTGATTCTTAAACTTTTAATATACCGCTATATCAGTGTTTCCGTTTCATCTTCAGATGTGAGAAACCCAAAACATTTCTCAAGGTTACACAGTTACATGAAAATCATCCCTAGTGTATGTTATTTCAATTAGAGGTCAAAAATAAAGAAAGAAGTTCACTGTATAATGATTCTGACATATGGACTTCCAGTCCTGCACTTCAGGGTTTTTTGGAGTCTTTTTTTGTGTGGATGTAAGTATTAATACCACAAACTACAAACCTAGTTTCTATGTGTAAAGTACTTCTGGATCAAAAATAAAGCTTTCTTTTCCCCGAAGGTTGTGCTTTAAAACATAAAACGTTGCAGCGAGACACTGAGGTTTCGAAATAAGAGATCTTTTGCTCTCGTCTGTTTGAAGAAATGTGCCTTTCTTTAGTGATTACACAGATCTGGAGGATGTTGTGTTTGGGTCTTCAGGGGGTTCTGAGTTCCTCTGCGAGACACCCACTCAAATTCATCAACCTAAGTAAAAAAACAGATTGAAACAGGGAGAGAGAGAAAGAGCTCTTACCTGTGTAAGTACAGTAAATTACTATACAATCTGGAGCTAAAGGGGTGTGCACTATAGAAGGCTTATTTAAACTAGGCTACTATGTACAAAATGGTCAAGGGAACCATTGCTGGTAAATCTGATGAGGTTTGGTCATGTTTTAATTGTTTAATGAAATTGCTTAAAAAAGGTGGCCACAATTGTACCTTTTGGGGTGCAACTGCAGCTTTCACTGAAGCAGTATTCTTAAAAGGACATAATTTGTACCTTTTTAATATATGCCCTTTTAAGGGTACTGCTCCAGTGACAAGCTGTTGTACCCTAAAAGGTACAATTCTGACCCCATTTGTCTGTGTGAATCTATCTTGAAAAATCCTTGCAACCCTGGAAAATGGAGGTGACTTAGGATTTTTTTTTTTATGTATGCACTGCTTTAAAACAATGTAAAACGTCTGGAATTTTTTAACATGTTCCGTTTGACTAAGGAAAAGTGCTGTCTTTGGTATTCAGATTAGTAGGATCTCCATGTCTCAACATTATTTGTGGATCACTGCACTTTCTTCTTTGCTTCTGTCATCATCATCATCACGTTTGTGCTTAGATCTGTTTGGCTGTGGTTCTTTGGATTGCACCGACTAGACTATGTCTCTCCTCTTTTGGTGGCTGTAAGTGTTAATTATGGCATCTTGCTCCTGTAATCTGTGATATTCAAGAGAACAACACAAACTAAATCTTCAGGGAAATTCCAAGTTCACATAAGATGTCACAATTGCTGTAGCTGCCAACATCTGCGTGCTGTTTCTGAAGTTTGGAACATCATTCTTAACCAAGGCAAGGCCAAAATGAACATAAAAGGTTGCTGACTTAAGATTGGTTTTATAAAGTAACATAACTGCAACAAACAAAAACCATTTGGAATGCAATTTGACATCATCTTGCCTTTATAAGACATATAAGTGTATATTTATTAAAGGGATATTTCACTCAAAAATGAAAATTACTGTCATTAGTTGCTCCAGAGCTGTGAGACCTAC
>JAUMHR010000076.1:16165823-16179787 GCA_032361145.1 Enteromius fasciolatus
AATTGTGAACAAATTAACCATTAATTAATGCTTAACTAATGCATTATTTTGGACCCCTATTCTGAAGTGTTACCCTTTAACTTGTTTTTGCAAAAGCTAAAACTCTTTTAATATTTTATTTTATATCCCTACACTAACCTGGCAATTCTGTCAAAGTGGGAGTGGAATGTTTTTTTTGTTTGTTTTTTTCCCCAGACAAACATAGTCACCTTACCCATTATTTTGCATGCTCGGTTTTTGCAGGGCAGGGTTTAGAAAGCGAGATCATGTGTTGACTTAACATGCATAATATGAATATGTTGCTTTGAATAATATGCTTTGAATATGTTGATGTTTTAATGCAAAACCAGATGTGATACTGTATAGACTTGTTGTTTACCTTCTGATTCAATGTCCATGATAAAGCTCTTAGTAATGACTATTATATACACACCTTATAATTTTCTTTTTATTTTGTCCATCTATGCCCTGCCTTTAAGGATCACATTCAAGAGATGATGTTTTGATGATGTATTTTGAAAAGCTGAGCTTATTACTGATGCAAATTTATGTAAATTAATGGTGCTTTTTCAATGCAAAACTCGCTATCAGCATTGCTATCATGTTCCCCTCCACTTTATTCAAATATAGTTGCTTTTTGACTTTGTATCCTCCTGCTAGCTTGGCTTCTTCGAGCTGGTAATGACTGTATTTGTTTTTCATATCAATTTGCATTAAATTATTCTAATGAACCACAGGTGCAGGTGATGTAAAATAGTATAATTTATGCATGGTATAATCCACTTGTTTATACTGATTCTCTGGTGCTACAGTTAATCGTAATTAGGTTGATGTATATGTGTGTGTGAGGAGAGCATGTGTGTGTTAATAAAGACTGGATCAGGTCCATTTTCTAGGTTTTAATTGTGAGAAATCTGTTATGTCCTTTCCACCGTACAGTATACAGTGTTCTTTAATTATGAAGTTACAAGTTTTATTTCTAAAAACCAGTATAAATAAAAAATATGAAAGATCAAATGTATTAAAGTGCCCCTATTATGGGTAATGAAAGATTCATATTTTGGTTTTGGGAGTCTCCAGCAAAAGGCTGACGTGCATACATGGTCAAAAACACTTTCTTTGTTAGATTTAGATCTTTGTTAGATAGAATTTTTTTAGACCCCCCTGTTGCGTGACGCTAATCTGTGGTGATTGGTCCAATTGATCTAATTTCATTTTATAATGTCTGCTAAAGCAGCGTTTGTGAGTGCAGTGCTGCTTTACCGGGGAAACAGATATGTTTATTTTAATTAGGATTTTTATTCAGACTAAAGGCCATTGCAGAATTTTTACGCACTCTTTTACACTTTTGCCTGTCAAAACATTTTGGACCAGGGGCCTCATTTATAAAACGTTACACTGAAACCATCCAAAATTTGATGTTACGATCATTTCTCTCATATAAATGTACAAACAGAAATCTCTCGTATGTGTCTCTTTCAGATGTAGCAAGCATTTTCATAGGAAAGGATGATCAGTATGAAAAAAAACCCCCTGGAAAAATGCTAATTAATATTTTGGACTCAGTGTGCAAAGATCTTAATGTGAAAATCAAGTGGACAGGCAATATGCTTGTGTTTTATGTTGAAATAGCTTAGGATTCGTTTCAAAGATAACGTTTGCATAACTCTTTCTTTTGAGAGACAACTTTTCTTCAGATTTAAACCTTTGCAGGATGTTTTCATTCACTTAGAGCTGTGTTATACACTGCGTGGAAACTCATTTTCAAAAATCCATAATAGGGGCACTTTTTAAGGGGGGATTTTAAGTTTTGAAAAAGTTGTTTTATTGAGGGAGAAAAAAATCTATGCAATTGTCATATCTGCTATTCTTAACAGTTTAAATACTATATGGCTAAGATGATCATTATAATTATTACATCATAATTATTAATATTATAAATGATCATTATAAGTATATTATTATTAATGCACTTACAATTGATTATATATTGTTTTAAAGTCACTTTCAAAGCCATTATTTGTCAGCTGACAAATTATGGAAAACTATGGTACATTAATGGCAATGCAGTCACTTGTATTTAAACCCTGAATGAGTGGAAACTACTTTCTGTTATAGCTGACAATGTCAAAGATGCTGTAAACAAAGATTATAGAGTATTGAACGCTAGTTGATTACGTGCCAATAAAACTCATTTTGGAAAACTTCCTTTTCTGTCAGTCTCTATATAATTACCTGGACAATGACCTTAAAATATGTAATGGATAAGTTTAATTTGTAAAAATAGTAAAAATAGAATTACTTGCATGCCATTGCTAGAACTAAACCATGTATTAATGAATTGTTTGAAAAGAAAATGGAAGAATTAGAGTAAACAAAAAAATGACCATTTACTGTAATTGAATGAATAATGTGTTATGCAAGTAATGTAATGTGATTATGTGTTTCTTTATTCTAAGTACTTTATTTCTGGAATCTGATTCTCATTCGAAAAACATTTCCCATGACTTATTGTATAATATTATAGGGATCCTATCGACAGGTATGCTAACGGAAACCTGTTATTAAACTTTTCATGATAAATAAAGCGTTGCACACTTGTAGCATGGTGGTGAAAAGCTTTTATTTCAAGCTGTTGTTGGATCACACTGTCGTGTTTGCGTAGCTTAACGTCTGGCACCATGTCTAGAATCAGTCTTTACAATCACATTTTATGAAAAAATATTTCAAAAACCCTTGCAGAATTGTAATTCTACAGCATGTAGTGGTTTGTGGCCCAAGAACTGAAACGTCAATTTCCAATTAATTTATTTAACTGTGACTTACTGTAAACCATCTGAAAGAACAAACACATTTTCTTCTAGTTTATGTACAAGGTACAACAATAAACCATGTGATCTGGATCCACCGTCAGCAGCTTTATACATCTGTCACGTTTGTTTCTCTCGCCATCTGAAGTCTCTTCAATGTTTGTCGGAGATGGACTACCTGATGATGACTGTGATGAAGGTTTCTAGGTTTCTGTTCATGGACCCTTCATGTTGATGGACTTCTTCCCACCAACCATGTAAAGAGGTTGAGGCCTAAAGCAGTTTGAAGGATCACAAAGACCAGGGGCCCCCGTAGGTCCTCTGGCTCCAGGGGTTCCTGGGGTTCCTGGCACACCAGCGTCTCCTCTGGCTCCGTCCTGACCATCCTTACCGATGCCCGGCTTGCCAGCTGGTCCTGATAGGATATTGAAAATGTTGATGTATGACATAGACAATAACATATAGTACCATTTTTTTGTCCTCAAAATGACTCGCATGATTAGCAGTTTAGCGTTTCGTACCTTGTGGTCCAGGTTCTCCAGGCATTCCTGGAATTCCGATTCCGTTATCTCCCTTGTCACCTCTTTGCCCTGCATCACCTACACAAATACAGAAACAGAAAAACATTATTAGACAAAGAGGTGACACATTGTGACTCTACATAGAGAAAACCAGTCTTACTGTATGGTGGAGCAAATTTATTTATAGAGCACATTTCATAAACAACTGTAATTCAAAGTGTTTTATTAAAATATATATATAAATAAAAGATGCTTAAAAATGCATTACATATTAAAATAATCAGCATCATTACTATCTTTCAGAAATCATTGCATTATGCTGATTTGCTGCTCAAAAACATTATTATTATTATTATTATTATTATTACTGTTATACTATGCTATTATTTCCTGATGCTTAATATTTTTTAATGTTTGTTTAGTTCGAACGAAAAGCATTTTTTGGAAATTGAAATCTTTCTTGTGCATCCTCGCTGCATTAAAAATATCATTTTAAACCAATGATTTTCTATCAGTAGAACAGAGACCTCGACACACACACACACACACACTACCAAAAAGTCAAATGTTTTTGAACAGTAAGATTTTCACAGTTGTTGTTTTTTTTTTGTTTTTTTTTAATTATCTTCTGCTCACAAAGCTTGCCATTATTTGATCTAAAATACAGCAAAATCAATAAAATTGTGCAATATTTATACTATTTAAAATAACTGCTTTCTATTTGAATATATTTTAAAATGTAGTAATAATAATAATATTTTTTTTTCTAAGCAGCTAATCAGAATATCGGATCATGAACTTAAATTTTAAAATATAATTAAATAGAAAATAGTCAATTTATATAGAAAAAATATTTGACATTTTCTGTACTTTGGATTTCTGCCACTAAATAAAAAACAAAAAAGGTTATTGTAACTTTTAACTCGCGATTCTGACTTTTTGTACGAGATTCTATGTTTTTAACTTGTGATTCTGACTTTGTATCTCGCAATTCAGACTTTTTAACTCGCAATTCTGACTTTACAACTCTCGATTGTGAGTTTATATCTTTGTTTCTGTGTTATACTGTATGTTTCTGAGATAAAAAGTTGCAATAACCTTTTTTTTTATTATTCAGTGGCGGAAACTGCTGACATTTATACAGTTCAAAACCCTGCTAGGCATGAGTGTTGAACTCAATAAACATGCTCTCATCTTCAGAGGTTGTGCAGAAATAACTGAGGTAGACTGAGATGCTGTTGGGGGCTTTTCTAATTATCCTGTTATTGCTTCTCAATCTCTGTCTCATTAGCAAGCATAGCATTCCTCCTCGGCTCGCTGGCAATTAGACTGCACTCACTGTACATCAGCCTGCGCTTGTGAGGACAAAAGAACTGCAGTGCTAAACATTCTGGAGGCTGCTACCCTTCAGAGACCAGCGACTCACGGTGTGCTCGCAGATATAAACTCTTGTCTGTAAACTCTGCCTGAGGCAAAATCCACTTGTGAAATATCATAAAAAACGGCTGATTCCTGCAGGTGTATACAGTTGTGTGAATGTATTAAGGAAGTATCGCTTAAACCATCAGCATAATGTGGATTGCCAAAGGTGTTCAGCTACTTAAACCATACCCATCTTTTTACAACCTACTATCTACTAGTTGGTAAGTGGCCAACTATCATTGGATTTTAATTATTTTTGTGAAAATTGTAGTCATTTTGCTGTTTTTTTTAAATTAGTTTTAGTCTTCCTTTTTAAAAATATGTCTATTGTTTTTATTAATCTTAATTTCAGATTCAATTTTAGCTTTTACATCAGATTTTTTTACATAAAAATAAGAAATGCGATTGGACACAACTAGCTTTAGTGTTTTAATTATTTACCCATAAAAGCATACCCATAAATTAGCATAAAAAACCCTCAACTTCAGTCTGGACTACTAGTCAATCATCAAACAATCCTGACTGAGACTTCAGCTGTCACATATTAGCATGATGCAGCTGAAGTTTAACTCAATATTTCAAAGTTATGATTGTTTAATTTTGAGAATTCATAAGCAATAAAAAAACAATCAAGAAGTTTGCGTTCAAACTGCATGCTGGAGAGCTCAGCTGTAATTGAGCTGACAGCGGAACACTAATTGAGACAGTGATACATGATTCAGAGATATCAGAGGAAGTGAGATTCAAACTAATGGTACCTTTAGCTCCTTGTTTTCCAGGAAGACCGTAATATCCTTGAGGCCCCTTGGGCCCCATGATTCCTCTTGGTCCGACTTCTCCAGCAGGACCTGCTGGTCCCGGTAGTCCAGGTGGTCCCATGGGACCTGGAGTTCCAGGGGCTCCAATGGGAAGAGGCTTCTTGGCTATTTCCTTCTTGTAGGCATCTAAATGTTCTGTTTGATACAATACAATGTTCTACTTTAGTTGCCATTGAAGAAAAATAATTAATGTTGGTGATAAGTGATTATTAATGAATAGAGTTGTCATGCCTTCAACAACAGCTGAGCAAATCTCACGGACCTTCTCGTCACTCAACTTGGGCCCCTGTTAAAGTAAATTGAGAACAACATCAGAGGAACTGCAGAGCAAGCATTTCCAATGTGACAAAGCATGTACTCACAGGTAGACCTCTGGGACCAGCGGGTCCTTGCAGTCCTCGTTCCCCCTCCAGACCTCTGGCTCCCTGCGGACCGGTCAGACCCTCATGACCCGGCTGTCCTGGACGACCATCAGCTCCTGTAGCTCCTCTCTGGCCTTTCTGTCCACTCTTAGATTAAACAAGCATATACGTGATGTTGTTAAACAAATTTTGGGAGGATCGCGCACTATTATGTGTTTTAATCACAGCTGGCTCCGCATTATCTTCAATCAGCCGATTAAATAATGTCCAGTCATGTTCGTCCGCCTCTGCCTTAAATAAGCTTGTCTACTTCCCTTCCATATATAGCTACGCATCCCTCCGCCTCCCCTACTCCGCCTTCTTTTTCGCACCTTCCGTCACGGGGGCAAGCGAGCTCCCAGCTCACCCCCTGGACAAGCTTAATTATTCATGACGAAGTGCAAACTCGTGAAATATATATAGTATATACAGTCATGGCCAAAAATATCGACACCCTTATGATCAAAGAAGGCTGAGAAAATGAATCTGCATTGTTAATACTTTTGATCTTTTATTTGAAAAATTCCAAAAATCTAACCTTTCATTGAACAATAAGAATTTAAAATTCTTCTCTAACACTCATTGGCCACAATTAACGGCACCCTTTTATTCAATAATTTTTGAAACCTCCATTTGCCATTTTAACAGTACAGATTTCACAGCCTCCTTTGATCATATTTACCAAGAGTGGCAATATTTTTGGCCATGACTGTATATGTACATATATTGATCTTTCATTCAGAAGATGAATCATTGATGAAATAAATGTTTTTCTTCAATGCATGTTGTCCAAGATTTTACATACAATACATATATGGAAAAATATTGAAAAAACATACAAAACTAAAAACTAAATAAATGCATTTATTAAATCTATTATTCATTTATTTTAGTTATTTAGTTAATTAATGTCTTCTCCTGGTGGTCCATGTGTATTTTTTTTTATCTTCTACAACCTAAAACATTGAATGTTTATGAATGATAGCACACTTACCTGGCCCTTGATGCCAGAAATACCCGGAGGCCCCTGTAAACCATTATTAAAACCATCACACTACTGTACACATACTGGAATATCATAATTAGAGGGTGTGACAGGTGTACTGCTATAAATATTGCGAACCTGATCACCCTTTACGCCTGGATCTCCTGCAACACCTGGATCTCCCTGTAGAGCAATAAGAGAAAAAAAATAAAATTACACAGTACTCATACAAGTGCAGGAAGCAGCAGGAATTTAAACGATCACTGAGTACTTTCTAATTTACCTCACTTCCTTTGGGACCAGTGGCACCTATCGGGCCCTAAAATAAGACAAATACATGATCATACACACACATAACAGAAAGTAATACATTTCTGTGTTACGCTTATTACAATGAACAACAAGCACACCTGGTCTCCTTTATGTCCTGTGTGACCCTTGATTCCACGAGGGCCCATAAGACCATGGTCACCTTTATCTCCCTGCAGAAGAAGTCAAGATAATGAATTACAATAACAATGTAGAGTATAATTTTACAGCACTTCATCAAATACTTGCCGTTTATCAGTACTCATTCATGTACCATAATTATGACAAATGGGGAAAATGTGACATTCATTGAATGAGTAAAATATAATATTACACAAACATGTTTTGTATAATTATTATACACAGATAGTATCACCTATCATTTAATACAAAAAATAGTATGCAACGGGTGAATAATTGCATGCTTTTAAAATAAATAACAGGGATTTATGCAGGTTTTATGAAAGAAAAATATTTTTTAAGGCCTTAAAAACATCAATATTAAATTTAAAGATGAAATTATTATTATTTAACAAAATACTAGAATTTAATTGTGCACTACTTGAGCAACAAAAGGTGCATTCAGCACACAATTTAGTTTATTTTTACTTGCACACTTGCTATTTGCTGACATGTACTGCCATTTCTTTCTCCAGCAAAGTGCATGTTTGGTGCATAGTATACTTTATGCATGCAAATTGGGATGCATGAAAATGACATAATCAGGCAATCAGTCCAACCCACCTGCATTCCTTGTGGGCCTATTGGGCCAACTGGACCCTGTTTTCCTGTCTCACCCTGGGGAAGGAAGGTTGCAAAAATAAAAAGGGATTAAAAGATAAAAAATATTTATTTATATGTTCAAATTCTGCTTTTATTACAATGGCTCCTTTGGCTCCTGGAGTTCCATCTTCTCCTGGTGGTCCAAGTGCTCCCTAAATATAAACATATATCAAAATATAACAACATCTTAAATGTAAACACAGACAAAAAGCTACTATCATAATACATACATCTTTACCAGGAAGCCCAACTGGACCAGTCGGTCCTACAACACCACTATCACCCTATAAAAGAGAAAAATGAGAAAGTGTTGTGCTTTACTGTTTTAAATGAGATTCAGCATATTTAAATTTCATGTAAATGAAGTTTCACCTTCTGGCCTGCAGGCCCCACGAGTCCTTGTTTTCCTGGTAAACCCTAAATTTGAGATGCAGCATTGTTTAGCCAAGGTAAGTTGCAAATTACAAATAAGTGTAAATCTGTGTCAATACACTCACACACTCAGGTAAATTCAGTGTTTACTGTATAGCAGGCATTTACTGTAACAGCATTCACAGGAGCAGAAGCGGCAGCTTTGAGAATCGTTTCAGGAAAAGCACAGCAGAATAACACAACAAACCATATGCACATGCTGATTAACTCACTGGAATTCCCACAATTCCTCTGACACCAAGGGCTCCGGGTAGACCTGGCTCTCCCTGTCAAGCAGACAGCAAAATCTCAAATTCTTCTTCAGTTTTTATAATTGAACAAACTGGATTTGGGAATCATTTAGTCACAAAGCAATGTGCTTGATAAAATACTTCTCAAATGTGTAAAATGCATCATAAAAACTTGATATTGCTAGGTACTGCAGTGCATTAGGTATAACTATACAGTTTGAATTCTATGCATTTTTGTGAAAATGATCATCATAACTCACCTTCTCTCCTGAAACTCCTGGTGCTCCATCGGATCCATGCTTTCCTGGCTCACCCTACAAATACACAATCTTCATCATTATTAAATATTACATTCCAGATAACTCTTCCAGCACCATGCCATAATTATTCCAGTGGCGGCCAATATGAAGGTCATTTTGAGCATAAATCTGAAGAATCAGTCACTCACAGTGTCACCCTTGGCTCCAGAAGCTCCTTTCTCTCCTGGTGCTCCAATGGCACCCTAAAACAATATATTAGAATTCTTCAGACAGAAACAAAGTACTTTAACTGTATTTGCTTTTATTAGTGTTTTGGGGTAAGGTAGATCATGAGAACAGCAATAACTCACATCATCTCCCTTAGGCCCAGGATGTCCCTGTCGCCCTCTGATGCCTTCAACACCCTGTTTAGACACGCATATTATATTAAACTGCATTAAAAAAAAAATCACAAAACTGTTCCACACAGGCTAGCTCTTAAATCATGTTTTCTAACCTATAATCTCCGTTCTACATTTCCACTAGGGTGGATTGCTGTACATTTTCTTCTCACAAACATCAGATAAAGAAAGACTCCCAATCTCTGTATTTTGAGTATTTTTGTATTTTTTATGAAATATTTTTTTAAAAAAAGAGAGATAATGAAATACAGCTCACGCACTGGTGATCCTGGTGGTCCGGTAGGTCCTGGAATCCCGTTGAATCCAGGGGGACCCTGCAGACGTGCAACACATTGTTATTTTAGATTTCTTCATCATCAACTGTATCAGACAGGAAGTGAAGAAGAACACAACCAGAGACATGCAAACCAAGGCTAGCTCTTATAATATACCCACACTGCATACAAGAGATATTCTGCATATTTGCCTACAGAGCAGATTTACAATCACTGCAGACATTGTTTGATTGGCTTTATTGAGTTTTAAATAAATGTAATTATTATTTCATGCACTGATCAGGATATTGCTCTGTAAGCATTTCTCTGGCTCTTCTCTTGTTCTGCTTCAGATGAAGGTGTTATAAGTCTTACCCGATCTCCTTTATCACCATGGGGTCCAGGGAATCCAAGTGGCCCTCGTTGACCCTGCATGAATTTGTTATTTTATATATATATATTTATTTTTTATTAATTACTTGTTTCATGTAATTGTTTCATATAATTCTTTGCCAGTATTATATGCAAGCACAATCATACCAATAGAATATTTTTAATTGACACTGATATTTTTGGTCGCAGAAAATATTGAAAACACACTGCACTCTGTAATGCACAAACAAATAATTAAGTTTTCATACATCATCTCCTGGACGTCCGATAAGACCTTGCTCTCCAGCGGCCCCTCGCTCTCCCTGTTAATAAAGAAGAGAATGACTATGGTGTTTATTGATTTAAAGCTCAGGAGAGCTTGTTTAATACGGCTTTATGATTTTTTTATCATTCTTAAGTTTGTAAAAGCAATCTTACCTTTTCACCTTGGGTACCTGGCACACCATCCACACCAGGAAGACCTCGATGTCCCTGGAAGAGAGATTCAATTTAATTATACAGTATTTTGTGTTTGGCCAAAGAAACATTCTTCAGTGAACATGTTGTACAAAAAAGGATGTACAGCTGCTCCAGAAAGCACAGAAAAGTCTTTCTGCAACAAGTAAATGGAACCTTTTAAGAGATGTTATAGTTTTGTTTTGAATTATTTATTTTTAATTTAAAGCAATATTTCAATTTCTTACAGTTGTATACTTTTAGAATTATAGTTTTTTTAGGGGTTAAAGTTTAACCCCTAAAAAAGTTTAAGGGCCTCACCTTCATCCCCGGCAGGCCAGGCAGTCCCTGCGGTCCAGCTGGACATGTTGTCTGGCACTGCTAACAAAATGAGACATGCAAATGCGTCAGCTCTATTCTTCATCAGGACCAGACAGGAAGTGAAGAATAACACACAACCAGCCTGTAGCTCACCAGAGACATGCAAACCGAGCAGATTTTATGATTTAAGATGACGGAGCACAACAGACACTGCAAACGACTGTCAACTCTCTTGATGAGTCAGTGACAAATCTGGCTGGATATTGAGATATATTCCATGATTCAATTAATTCATTTCTATATCAGCAATCACTTACAATAATAATCCGTTTAGTTTTCCATGGAAAAAAATATATTTTACTACACTGCTATATTTAATCGATTTGTAAACAAACATTTTAAAGTCGTTTTTTTTTTTTTTAAATATATAAAACATGATATATTTATTCTTACTTTATTTAATGATTATTATGTTTCGACTGTTTTTGAAACAGTGGACATCATTATCTGTTTTTATTATATCTAAACATTCAATTTAGACAGATTAAATAAAACGTAAAGTATTCAGACCCTCTTACATTTTTCGCTCTTTGTTATATTGCAGCTATTTGCTAAAATAATTTAAGTTAATTTTTTTCCCCTCAATGTACACACAGCACCCAATATTGACAGAAAAAATATTGTTATTATTAAAAAAAATTATTGATTTATTAAAAAAGAAAAATTTAAATATCACATGATCCTAAGTATTCAGACCCTTTGCTCAGTATTTAGTAGAAGCACCCTTTTTATCAAATACAGCCATGAGTCTTTTTGGGAAAGAAAACTTGTTGCATCCAACAATTCTTTGTTTTTCTGTCAATATGGGGTGCATTAATAAGGGAAAAAAATAACTTAAATGATTGTAACAAATGGCTGCAATATAACATCAAACTAGTTTTTATGATTTCTGCAGTAAAAAAGTTGAATTAAGTGATTGCATGAGACATTACTCATCTTGGTACGTTATACTATTAATTTTGATATTCTTTTGGTGTTATAATTAGTGGTAAAGACATTCTGATTCACAGACGTGAGGGCACGAGTTTTGAGATTTAATTAGGTTTTATTAGGTTTCGTTCACACATTAAATAAAAACAGTATAGATAGATTCTTAGGATTTAAGAATCAATATATCGGTTAATTAAAATGAATCCCAGCCCTACAAAAGATAGAGCATGTAGACATTTTTCAACATACTGTATCTTTCTGCGTTTTAAAATCTAGGTCTGATGTGCAGGTTCTGTGTGTCCATGTGAAACTTGTGAATATTACTGAAATCTAACAAGCACTCACAGTCTCCCCACTTCCCTCAGGGTTCCCAGCACCTTGTGGTCCCTACAGACAGCAGAACGACAGCAGCATAGTTTAGATTCACAGACATACATTCGTGCAAAGCCTCAAACATTTCAGAGGTCAGAACAGATCTGTGTAAAAGCTCTGCATTGTTTTTAAACCCTCTGAAAGTCAACAGAAGTCACCCGACCCAGTTAGGCAAGGGTTAACAGAAGGGCCAAAGACTTAATATGTCTTAGAATGTCTAAAACGAAAAGTATACATATACTGTAGCTATATGTTGCTCTCTATAGATATGTTTTCATATCTATAAGCAGAAAGTGCATTCTGTTGCTTTTATTATTAAACAAAAGCGCCATTGTTATTGTGAGGGCACACCTATTACAGTGGTTCTGTCTTGTGAAAAAGCATTTGAAATATACAAAAAATGCCAAAAACATCAATGGGAGAAGATCTTACTGCTGGCCCTGGAGGTCCTGGTGGGCCTGGTGGTCCTGGGAGCCCAAGTCCTCCTCTGGGTCCAGGAGCACCCTGGGAAATTCAACACCATAAAGAACACCAGAAACAATCAACATATACACAATAACAAGATTAAGTATATCTAATGCCGAATTAACACTGCAGACGTGGTAAAAAGCACTCCTGAAGCTGTTTAATACAGCTCGGAGGTGGCATGAATGCATTTACACAGCAATGACAACTACGCATATACTTTGATGCTAGGGGCTGAAGTCGTCAGAGCAGGCATAATTTAGCAGGAATATAGCAGCCTTCACTCTCTGTGCTTAGGTGTGTAAAGATGCCTTTATGTATGTCTTAGTGTTTTGCGTACTGAAATGAATTCTGACCTCTGGTCCAATGTTTCCCTCATCTCCTGGAGTACCAGGCTTCCCTGGGGGTCCCTGCGTGAGTGGAAAACAGTGTTAAAAAGTGAAAATGTAAAATTAAAAGCTGAGAGTGAGACAAATTTGTGTAGGACCAAGTTGTTCACATACTGGAAGCCCAACAGTCTCTGGTCCCTAGAAAAAGAAAATACAAAAGTCAAACCTCCAGAATAAAGCATAGGTCTTCAAGGCATTAAAACTTGCAAGTAAATACAAACAAAAAGACAAGAAAACAATGCAATGTCAGCAGAATACAAACACATTTAGTATTGAAGGATTTGGATGTTTTCCTAAATAGGGGGAAAAAAGTTTAAAAATACTCACAGGAGGTCCAGCAGGTCCGGGGAAACCAGGGAGACCCTACAAACCAAGCAAAACCAACATTTTTTTAATGTAATTTTTTTTTTTTATTTGCTAATTTTTTATGAACAATTGTATATTGACTTTGCATTGTGTTTCATTATCGCAGAAATCCCTTTCTTACTCTTTCTCCCACTGGTCCTCGTGATCCCATGGGGCCCATTGGTCCCTACACACATAAGCAGAATCAATTACCACTACAGTGATTCATTTAGCACAATGAAATGCTACAGTTTGTGTGAAACTGATGTGCAAATCTGTAAAATATTGATTGTATTGTTATTTAGATTGTGTTATTAAATGGTGAAGGTCATGTGTGTCAGTACTGACCAATGGTCCCGGGGCGCCCTGCAGTCCCCTCTGTCCTGGCAGTCCAACCTCTCCTCGATCTCCTTTACTGCCCTACAACACACAAACAGCTTCATCATCATTCTGCATCGACTGCAGCCGTTGCTAAGATACAACAGGTCTATGCTAATGTACATATATATATATATATATATATGCTGATGAAAATGCATAAAGCACTTTTATTAGTAAAGTACTACACATATTAGTAAAGTACTAATATATATATATATATATATATATATATATATATATATATATA
>JAUMHR010000076.1:16252413-16265386 GCA_032361145.1 Enteromius fasciolatus
GTTAATGGTAAATTCCTGTACTTTTAAATAGCTATGTTTCCTCTTATTTTTTCTGATCAGTTCTGTTCAATAGGGTTGTATGTTACATGTAATGTTGTTAAATGAATGTTTGTTGCATATTTCAGTTTAATAAGTCTCATGATGGTGATTAGTGCTGAATGTGAATGACACTGAGTACCTTCTATATATATTTATATTTAAAAGCTGCTTGTGATGGGCTTTGATTCATCATGTGACTTTCTCATCACCACCTGCATTTGGTGCTTAGGGTATTTCATAGGTATAAAAACAGATTTTAGTACGTTAATAGGTTGATATATTAACATTAAATCAGTTAATGAAGTTACCGTATTCAACTTTAACTTTAAACTTTAATTTTTATTACAGTGAGATGTATTGACCAATCAGAAGTTTTACAGTGATTTCACCATCATCAAGAGTGACTTAGTTTGCATAAGAATATCTCCAACCTTCATTAAAAAATTGCTTTAATGAGTGGTTTTATTCTATCTGGCCTCTAGTTACAACTACACACTGTAAATTACAAAGCATTTAGTTGTTATTAGCATTTAGACCATATCAGTTGTTAACTAAAGATGAGAGCCTAATGATGAAGTGCAGACCTCAATAACGTGACCTTGAATTGAAGGAGGATTACTCAATTCAAAGCACGACAGCAAGAATGCAACATTCATTTCATCCCATAACAAATCCAGAGAGATTCCCAGGTATTAATGAGACACAAACCCGAAGGCTCCCAGCGCAAAATGCTGTAAATCCTCTTAAAGGTCTCTTACACTGAATAACAAGCATTCTCGCGCAGCCTTAAGGACGCCGAAACCATCAAACCAATCAAAGCCTGCCAAAATGTGAGTCCCCTGGCTGCGAGGGATGTCCTCAGGAAATATATTCACGTCCTGGCACACGTTTAGAAGAGTCATTTTTCTTTTTTGTCAGCCTGTTTGTCATTTAACTCAAAGATTTGGCATAGTTTGCAAGGAGACTTGCGGGAAATTCAGCTCAGAATCGAATCAATAAAACCGCTTCCTCCCACGACGGCGAGAGAACGGGGCCCTCAGACAGATGGCAGCCATTGAGATACACGCTGATACAATAAAGCTTTTCATTCATCACTTATCAAGCAAAAACAAGCACAAAATGAAATGAAACAAAGACAGCGGAGCCCATTTATTACCGACGTTGGATCCGGGTCACACAGATTTTAAGAAAGGGTGGCGCAGGTCTTCTGGGACCAATGCAATTCTGCTTATATCGGTGCCTTTGCAGTGTTGCAGCCTGTGGGCGGAAATGATTTTTGTCATTGAATCCATCACAGGCCTTGATTGAAAGAGTATTAATTAGTTTGCTCTGCAGTGTGGGAAGCAGTTGGTCATTATTAGTCCCTCGACGAGCTTTTTCAAGGAAGCCATTGTCAATAAACCAGAACTCCAGCAGGAGTAATTAGCGTCCTAGAAACCCAACTGCATGGACAGTACTATGCTCTCACAAGGCCTCATTAGAGCATATGACACCGATGGGAGAACCATAGCCAGATTAAAAAGGACAAAAGGGGCAAGTAGCGTTCTTACTGCATGGTATGTTTTTCAGCAAATGAAGATGAGCTTCACTCACTGTGTAAGCTTTTCTAACAATCAGCTTTCTGTTACAGCACAGGTGAACCACACAAACAGACAACAAATGATAACAAATACGTTTCATTAGTTATCTTTGACTTTCCCTCATGTTACTTCAAATTCTTTAGATTTCTTGGGAACATTAAAGGGGATTTACAACCTTGTCTAATAAAAATATGTTTTATTACGTTGATGTAGTTATGCATTGCGGATTTTAAATCCAGAAAGCTTGCCAAATTCATCCATGACTTTAAGGGTATTAGGGAGTGAATGCTGCCGGTCAGATAGAAACAATAAGGTATCATCTGCATATAGAGAAATGGAATGGGCTGATGTGCCTAACTGAATTGGAATGATACACTTACACTGTGCCAAGGGTTCTATTGATAGATTAAACATAAGAGGGGATAGTAGGCATCCCTGCCTCGTGCCTCCACAAATATTCAGGATATCCAACATAAGCCCACTGGTAAATACTCTGGCCATGGGATTGGTGTATAGGGTTAGTATCATTCTAATATACTAATATCACCAAAATTAAACTTTTTCAATGCATACCATAAAGCACCAAGGTATTTTTATGAGACCAGGTAGGGATTTTATGCAAGACATTTCTGCCATTTTTTTCCATTACAATGAAAGGGAATGCTGTCCATTTTTAAAAAAGAGAGAAAAGCTGCTATAAAAGTAGTCCCTTTATTCTTTATTTGTAGCTACACTACACTACACTACATTTTTTTTTAATGTTTTTGTATGTAATATCTTTGCATTTATTTGATCAAAAATATACAAAATAAATATTGTGAAATATTATTACACTTTAACCCAATATAACTATACAAATTAGATATGCTGTTATTGGTTATGAATCATCATATCATCAATGGCTTCAAACCGGATGTAATACATCTTAAAGTGTTACATTTGAAAATACACAACTGTGAATGAGATTGCTGCGTGTGGTAGAGAAGGTTTTCAGTGAATAGCAGCTCAGTAGCACTTCAGTTTGTTCCTCACTTCAGCAAGCTTGGAATATAACAGATGAGGCACTTTTATAATGTCCTTTGTTGAGCTATGAGAAAGGTCACCATTTACTTTCCGACTACATTTGTTCCAAAGAAGAAATAAAAATCACACAGGTTTGAAACAACACAAGGATTCATGTTTATCTAAATGAACGTTATAGCAAAAGATTCAAAAGATTTTTTGACAAGCTGTTCACTGCAAGCAAACAGATGAAGTCTGCAGGTATGAGCTGACTTAATATGAAACCCATTCCGTTCCGTGACATTCTTTTACACAAAGCTGCTCTTCAATCCACCCGTTCACGAGACACTCCAAACACCGACAAGACAGAAGTTTGACAAGAAACTAAAGCCAGCGGAGAAATCAAGTGTCCATCACAGCACACATCCTCGTGAATGTTGCATCGCTTTCTGCCATGTTCTGTTGCTTTTAAGGGCTTGTTCTTAAAAGACAGCTGAAGATGTACACTTCTCAACTATGAATGTGGCCATCTGTGCTTTGCAGACGCACCTGTCTTATGAGTGCTGTTACGATATTAAAGTGAAGTATTGATGAGTGATGTTTGAAAAGTCAAGACTCACTATTATTCATGCTCGTGTTTAGGGTTACAGATCTAAACTCATTTGGCAGCATTTTTTTCTAAAAAATAGGTTGTTAAAGAAACATCCATGGATTCTTTCCACTGCACAAAAAGGTTCTTTATTTTTCCTCTGGAGAAAAAAAAATAATAAAAACTTTCTAAACCTTTATTTTTTAAAGCAGACATAAAAAACTAGAGGAGCTGTGCTAACAGTGACAAAAATCCCACAGATTTTTCACAGAGAAGTCTAACCCTGCTGGAAACTCATCTTTAAGCAGATTTGTTTTGGAACATTATTGCTGGTTTCTAGCTTGCCAAGCTTGTTTGACTCTCGGATCACCAGCAAACCAACTACTGGTTGATCATACCAGGTGAAAAGAACATTACGGATGGTAGACCTGCTAATTACCAGCAAGGAAAAAAAAAAAACACAGATAACATCCTTTTAATTGCACAACTGGTTCTTTAAAGTGAAAAAATGGTTTGCTAGATCTTAAAATGTTCTTCACATTAACAAAGTTAGGTCTTTTAAAGGGGTAGTTCACCCAAATATAAAAATGTTCCTCTTTTACTCACTTTGAAGCATAGTATGTGACTTTCTTCTTTCAGACGAATCCAATCAGAGTTCTAATAAAAATTGTCCCGACCCCTCCAAACTTTTGAATGGGTTTAAATGGGTGATAGCCGTTACACTTTAGAAGACGTGAATTAACGAACATTTATTCGTAATAAAACGTCCCTCAAACGGCTCTGGGGTGGGGGGGGGGGGTGTATAATGTCCTCCTTTAGTGAATCCATGCATTTTTGCACGACAAATATCCATATTTCAAATTTAATAAGCACTGTTTTCTCACATATGCTGTCTGTTGAAACCGGAAGTGGTCCCGGCAGGTGTTTGCATGACTGGTGCACCTCTGGGAAATGTAGTTTCAAAGGAAACAACGTTTCCTTACTTTAGCAAATGAAAACTAGTCTCCTCTTGGCTTATCTTGACAAATGCTTGGTTTGTGCTTCTAATTCATGACTGGCGGTTTGTTCCCATTCAAAGGCTTGGAGGGGTCTGGAGAATTTTTATTATAACTCATATTGGATTCATCTGAAAGAATAAAGTCACATACATTAGGATGCGTCAAAGGTGAGTAAAGAAGGATTATTTATATTTTTGTTGAATTATCCCTTTAATAATGGTTTACAGACGGTTCCTCTATATGTTTTGCTATGAAAGCCCTTTATTTGAAACCGTAATTTTCTTAATTTTGAACCTCCTTTCTGAAACTAGCAAACAACAAAAACATACAAGCATTGAGTTTAGTGCAGACAAACAGGCATCTCATTTTCCCTTAGATGTATTTACTTCCACCTTGTTGTCTCGTTTTCTCTCTGAGTTTGTCTCGCTTCCAGACAGAAAGCTGTTCTTGGTGTTAACAGGAAGTTGAGTCATCTGCCTCATTACCTGGAGAAAGCCGTTAAATGGTCCATTATCAAACGTGATAGCTGCTTTCCTGCAGGAAGAGAGACGTGGGCAGACGTTACTGGAGATCTGTGGTCTGTGTTTCGCTGAAATGAGATCACAGCTTATACTTCACATGATTTATTTTAAAGGAATCTTCTATCATTTAAGGTCTGTGATCACACACATACACTATTCAAAAGTATAGGGCTATTTTACAAATACTTTTATTCAGCAAAGACGTTTTACACTGATCAATAGTAACAATAAAAATGCTTATATATGTAAAAATTAACGTTTTTATCAAATAAACCATGCTTTCTTTAGACTTTTCATCCTGTAAATCACTTTCCACAAGCACAACTGTTTTCAGCACCGATGATAAATGTTTCTTGAGCACTAAATACTGTAAGTATTTTGAAATGATTTCCATAGAACTGGGTGACACTAATAAGGCAAAAGAAATTCAGCTTTGCCTCACAGGGAAAAAAAAAAAAATACCAAAAGACAATAACAAAAAAAGGGTTAATATATACGTGTGTGTGTGTGTGTGTGTGTGTGCACCTGTTATTTATCACATTATGGGGACCAATTGTCCCCACAAAGATAGGAATACCAGTAAATGTTGAGTGATGTTGGACATTTTTTAGGTCCCCATGAGGAAACAAGCTTATAAATCACACAGAATGAAGATTTTTGAAAATAGTTTCCTGTAAAGGGTGGGTTTAGGTGTAGGGCAATACCACATACAGTATGTACAGTATAAACACCATTACGCCTATGGAATGTCCACATAAAACATGTAACACCCAACGTGTGTGTGGGTTTATGTGGCAAATTTGTATAATGACATGTGTATGACATAGATATTACTATATGAAGGTGATTTATGAGGAAATTTTCAGTCTCCCCGTAATTCAAAAGACTTAAAAAACATACTAAATGGACTAAAACATACTAAATTTTTGAAAATCTAAAAATGCACACAGTTTCCTGTAAGGGGTAGGTTTAGGTGTAGGTTTAGGGTTTAGGGCAATACCACATATAGTCTGCACAGTATAAAAACCATTAGGCCTATGGAGAGTCCCCATAAATCACAAAAACCAACGTGTGTGTGTGTATAATTAAAACAGTTTGTATTTTAAGATATCAGTCTTTGAATAAACATCATTTTAAAAAGTGTAGCCAAATAGTGGCATTAGTATTAAACCCAGAACATATTAAACTATACTGAAATAACTTGTTTTCCTTGCCTCTATCTTTTGTTCTTAGCCTAAGGTCGTTTTGGAAGAGATGACAGTTTAACGAGGTCTTACATATTTACAGGTCACATAATCTTACTTACGACAGACTGCTCCTGGAGAAGCAACATGTTTAGCGTGTTTTTCAACAGTCTGTCTGGGCTTGTCATATATGATGGATGTAGAAACGCATCCCAGACTGAGAGCGAGCTGCTGTGGGAGGACACAGACGAGCCCCGGAGCCGTTTTTCAGGGATATGACGGATCAGGAAGACTGAAGGAAACCACATGTCTGTCATACGGATAAGAGTTCAACTGTTAGAGCTGGAATTTATTGCTTTAGTATATAACTAAATGTACTACAGTATTTGTTATTACAGTTTTGTGCTATGTGAAAGTGAGGATAGTGGGTTTTTTTGTTTGTTTGTTTGTTTTTTTTAAAGAAATTCTTATGTCTTACAAAATCTAAAATACAGTAAAACCTGTAATATTTGTGAACAATTACAACATTACATTTCTATTTTAATATATTTCAAAAGTCATCTAATATGCAGATTTGGTGATTATGTTTTTTTTTAATATTTAATCAGTGTTAAAAACAGTTGTGCTGCTTGTTTGCTTGCTTTTTATTTATTTATGTGTTTATTTATTGATTTATTTAGGATTCTTTGATGATTTTTTTTAAATAAACTTCATACCAATTATGAAATATTATTATTTTTATTTTTACATAATTTGAATACAATTTAATTGTTATATTCTTATATTTATTTTCAGGTTAATTTCAGTTCCTGCATTCAAAGTTAGTCAAAATAGATTTTGAGCATCAGGTAGAAAATGAACAGCAAAACATGATGTTAGAGGATTTACTCTCCTAATATTTAGGATGAAGTCTATTATGTGCATTAATAGTGGCAATAAAGAGTCAAATTATTAGGATTTACAACGTACTGTATTAGGCTTTGGAATAATTGCAATTTCAATTCAAATTAGATCTGATCACAAAATAACAAGGTTGTTTCATACCACTAGATGGCAGTCAGTATCTCCATCCTGAAGTCCAAGCAAAGGGCGCTGACCTCAGTCCACAGAGAGAAAAATCCTCACACACACATATTAACAAATATGAATAAAATGGCGAGAATTTGACATTACAGACGTGGTTCAGGTCACAACAAGTCTAAAAGGTAAAACGAAAATAAATAAATGTTAATAGCCACTGTCATATCTCTGAAAGCTTAAACACATGTCATACTGCACGAGCCTGCATCTCATTCTATTAGTTTTCAGCAAATCTTCCAGCCGTTGTTGTGCAGCGCGAGTGGGCGCCGGTTTGACCTCTGGCTGCGTATAGGTCACATCTCTGGTTTGCTGACATTCCTAATGAAAGCTGAGAGCATTTCTAGCCATCAGCGAGGAGGCGAGCGGACAAGGAATATCGATCTTCAGACATTTAGCAATTTACCGTAGCTGCCTCCATCCAGCAGAGGTGCAAAGGATGTTCCTTTCCCATTCCCACCTTCAGACGCTACAACAGGAACTACTTCTGTAACCATGGCAATATCTTTTCTCGACGTGATGCAGGTTTCATCCGCACACAGAAATGAAGATGCCTCTTGAGTTGTGCAGGGGACCCTTAACTCTTGATGATTCTGAAAGGAATAATAAAGAGAAATATATGAAATCAATCATATTTGAGTCAACGGTGACTCAAATATGTATTGCACAATGCATTAGAGCACACAAATATATATATATATATATATACAACGTATACCACTTAAAAGTTTGGGGTAAATATGATTTATAAAATACAGTAATAACTGTAATATTGTAAAGTATAATTAAATATATTTAAATTAAATGTTTTCTATTTTAATATATTTTAAAATCTGAACTTTCTGCAGCCATTTCTGATCTATATCATTTAACATGCTGATTTTAAGTTATTAACCAAGCAAGATTTCTTATTATAATCAACAGTTGTGATGCTTTGTATTTTTGTGGAAACTGTGATTTTTTTTCAGGATTTTAGAAACATAAAGGGTAAACATAAACCAAAACAGTTTTATAAACTAATAATATAAATATTAACACTGTAATTTTTAATTTAATTAATTTTTATTAATTTTAGCTATTTTAGTAAATTAAAATAGCAGAAAATGAAAAATGCTGCTTTGGCAAGTTATATAAAATAATTTAACAATATAAATATAATGGGGTTTTTTTTTCTCAAAAAAATTGTAATCAGTATTCACAAACTTAACTTGGGAAAAGATAAACAAACAAACATGCTAAAGCATTATATTATCCATGCAGTGTTTAAGAAGATGGACCTCCCTAAAGGGCAGAGTGTTGAGCTGTAGGATGCTTGCTGATGTGCTGATTATGAAAATGATCACCTAAAGTGCTTCACGGTCAGGTCTGCCCATCTTAGCCATGTTTTGAAGGTGAACTGGCCGATCATGGGCATTTTGGAGAAGCAACGAGCCCCTGCGTCTGCTGCGCTACACCCACCAATCAGCACTAAACATGCAGAAGCTCACCCATAATATTCCTCTCTCTTTGACTATACGCTAGAGGTTAACATGTCCTCTTGTGTTCTCGGATGAGAGGAGGACAGAGACGGAGGGGCGGAGGCAAGAAAGAGCAAAAGAGACGATGAAATGGAGTGTGAAAGAGAGAGTTGCCCTGAAATCTTGACCCAAATATAAATTTGTCTCCACAGAAAGGATTTGAGAACAAAACAGCGATTTTAGCAGTGTTTTCACACCAGGCCGTCCTGAAAGGCCTTTCAGCTTTGTACATGCAGGCTGTGTATGGAAATGAAACAAGATAAATGTGTGAATCTATCCTCTTATGAAGACCAACCATCTGTCGAAAGAGCCTCTGGTGCCTTTAATGGAACCATAACATTTCATAATGCTGCTAATATAATAGAATATTCTGATCTTTATATGGGCCATTTTTGGTATGCAGTACTTTCTGACAGTTGTGTAGCACACAAAGCTAAAAAAAAACATTCAATCCAATAAAAGAAAAGAAAAATCACCCTTTTATTCTTATATTTAGCCTACATACATTAAAATACATTTTGTGTGGAAAAAACCCCACTAAACTTCCTAACATTAGTTCTATCTTTGAACATTTTTGTCATTTTACCTAAAATACAAAAGCATACTGTTTTTACAAGTTTGGGGTTGTGATTTTTTTCCAAGGAAAGTAATATTCATATTCATTAAATGTATCAAACGTGAAAAATAAAGAAATGTTTCCCGAGCAGCAAATTAGCTTATTAGAACGATTTCTGGAAGATCATGTGACACTGAAGACTGGAGTAATCATGTTAAAAATGCAGCTTTGCATAACATATTTTATTAAAATATATTAAAATACAAAGCATGATCACATGAACGCAGACTTACGCTAACAATATTAATACCAATGCAGGCTCATTGAAAATACGTGTCGTTTAATACGTAATCATGGCACGTTTGTATTAGAGATTGGTACATTGCAATGTTTTTATAATGCTGTTTGAGGTACTTTTTGTGGCTGCTCAGAATTTAAATATCCTGTGAGTGTCGCTAAAGATTAATGATATATCATGTTGGAAATATTTCCAACACCAAACCCAAACCTAAACCTACCCGATAGTATTTACAAATGGAAAAGTAATTTGAAAGTTAATTCGTTGATGCAGCCAAGCTATTTTCATGCTGACATCATTACGCTGATTTTAGCTGTTTTATCGAACCTTTTATTTTTTTTACATGCGATTCGAACCAGTCCTTTTCAGCGCATAAGTGCAACAGCGTATCACTTGAGCTACCAAGTAAACTGAATGCACTGTAAAACTCATACATGTAAAGCTGTATATGTGACGACAACGTTCAAAATTATAATTTTTCAAATCATGCATGTTTTGAAGTCTCAACATAACTGTGATGATCAAGCTGGAGTGAGTCTCTGGTGGGCACTCCAGCATCTGACTTGCACTCTGTGTTCTGTGTCTCCGTTTCAGGCTTGGACTTTCTTATCAATGAACTCTTGTCTCCACCCCCTTGTGTTGCCATAGAGGTTGATTCAATCTCCACCCACTGACCTAGTTTTTACATGTATTTAAGTTCCGGTTGTCTGTTTGTAAATTCGCTCGTCATTGTTGGATGTACCTGTGTTTTCCCCGTTGTCAAGCCGTCCGTGTTTCCCCCGAGTTTCCCGTGTTTTCGTTGTATTGGATTTACCGTTGCCGACCCCTGCCTCGTAGCTGGATTATTCTTATGCCGTTGTCTCTGATGCCCCTGTTTGCCAGTGTTGACTCCGCCTGTTGTTTTGACTCTGTGTAAAGTAAATAAAGTCTGCACATGGATCCGAACATTTCCTCGCATCATTCCTGTGACAATAACATTCTGCAACTAAATGTGTGCAAATTAGCCTTTTTTAATCAAAAATGTATCTGTATTTAAATCATACTTTTGTGTGAAAAGGAATACAAGTTGTGTGAGTTTGAGTGCCTCCAGTGTTCATTTCAACTGGAAACTGCAGCGATTCGAATGTAAACAGGTAAGTTTTTTTTAGTTTTGCAGAAATGTATGAAGAGGCACGTATTTCCAATGAGCCTAGGTTGCTTAATATAATGAATGAATGAATAAATGAATGAATGAATGAATCTACCAACTTTTTGACAGTTTTTGTATAATATGGGGACATGAAATGTACTGCATAACAGGAATGTTACATTTTAAGATGGATTTTAAGAAAGAATAGAAAAACTTATGGTACTGTATATCGATAATTTGAGGGCTGTTCTCACTGAATGCAATTTGCAACCACACTGCACATTTTCACTGAGACTTGATCTGAGGTGACGTGAACCACAGAAACCAACAGAAATGCAGAAAGTGTATGCTTCCTGTTACAAGACACTGGGTGTGCAACCTGTCTATTTCATCAACATGCTTTTTAATGTCATTCTTCTCTTTCACGCCTGTCACATCAAAGCAAGAATCTCTCTATTATTATACAAATACACACGGTGAGCACTAAATTGTGATGCTCCTAACTGGATGTTCCATAAATTCCCAGTGCAGGTGATTATTAAATCTCACGGCTTCTCCGGAACCTCTTATTCTGGATTTAGGAAAACTTGGGCAGTGATTTTAAATATGAAATCCCATAATCTCAGATAATCCAAAGAGATCAGGGTAAAAGGAAGTAAGCTTAATGCTGTATAACGACTGTTGATCCTTGTAACGTTCTACACAACAACATAAAACATGTATTACACAAATGGACTGAACATGCAAAACTCTCAGTGTTCGAAACAGACAATATGCTATAAGAGTCAAATCTTCACTGTAATGTACTGTACAGCTGGTCTAACACACCAAATATGCAGAGAATCAGATATTTTCTTGCTAAGACTGTGCTTTATGACAGATTAATCTTGATCCTGGACATTTTGAGATTATCTGGTCTTTGACCGATACATATGGCACATCGACGCATCTCATCTGTCCTTATATTAACTTTGGAATCTGATCAGCAGATAAAGCCGTAAGACTCATCACAGGTTGTGCCGACCTTAGTTCATCTTGTCATACAGGACAGGGTTTTGTAAGCTCCTCTCTTTGAACTCTGGAGGAGTTTCCCCAAACACACTTCCATCCCTCCACCATCCACTTTAGCACTCTTCAAACCTTACCGACAGTGACATATTTTCCTGTCCTCCCTCCCATTCCTTCATTACACTCGTTCCCCAGTGCCTTTCCTTCACTCGTGTTTGGCTTTTTATTCTGAAGTCAGCAATAAACCAACTGAAGCATGCCTTGCTAAAACACCTTGCGCTGAATCTGAATCGCGTTCTGCCCCCAGACCCCTTGGGCGGCCCTCAGGCCTTTGCAAGAATCCCACTATGAGGTCCGACTCAAATAATTCCAAGGATTTGTTTGACCGTGATGGAAAAATCTGAAATGCCTGACTACTTGGTGTTACTTATGGCTGGAAAAAACCACATGACTTTTGAAATCTGACACACTAGGCATCATACACACTTGACTGTTTATTCCTTCTGCTTTTAGTGTATTCTTTAATTACAGTAAGTCAAGCCTCACTATTACTATTTCCAATGGTGATGTATACTACACTACACTACTGTTCACAACTTTGGAGTCAGGTTTTTCATTCTTTTTTTTAAATTTATTCTTATTAATGAACAGTTTTATTTAGATATGACACATTCAATTGATTTAAAATTCACGTTCAAATCAATGATTATGTAATTAACATGCACCCAAATCACTGATTATATATACTCTTTTCCATGATTATGTCATATGCACTCAAATCAACGATTATGCCATTCATACATGCTCAAATGCATTATGCTTTCAATTGATAATGGCACTTATGTGTCCTCAAATAGATGATTATGCTATTTATATAGCAGCCAGCGGGTGCCATAGATCCAAAATAGCAGGTTGAGGCGGGCCGAGCGCGGGGCTGGGCTGAAACGCGAGCGTGTGCAGGGCTTTTTGGATGTCCGGTTTATCTGACCTGATATACTTTAAGAAAGCGTTAGAAGACCAACGGCCGAGTGTTTGGATTTGTTGGTGCGATAAGCCTTTTTCTGCTGCTGATGTAGCTGCGCCTATCCTAAAGGAATGGGAAGAATCATTATTGGTTGGGAAGCCGGATTGAGCAAGGACGATTTTAAGATGTTTTTGGAACCAAAACGAGAAGCTGGGCGATTCAGATAATCCGTAAATAGCGGTTCTACAGGAGATTGGGCTAGTGACTTCCTATAATGAATGTAAGCTAGAAGGGTTTAGAATGGTTGGATGGGGTTTTAAACGTCAAAAATAAAGATTTGGTGACCCTTTATTGCTTTGTTTGATAAGAAAAGAAATTGAATCGCCAGGAGAATTCATACGTATGCCTTGGTTGTAAAATTCTATTGGCTCTTGCGTGTCTCGTGACCGATCGCGTCATGCTGTTGTGAAATGTTATTGGCTCTTCTGTGTCTGGTGATCGATTTGCGTCA
>JAUMHR010000076.1:16273875-16285917 GCA_032361145.1 Enteromius fasciolatus
CAATACCACATACAGTCTGTACAGTAGAAACACCATTACACCTATGAAGAGAGAGACCCCAGAAAACATGGACACACAACATGAGTATGTGTGTGTGTGTGTGTGACTGTGTGACCTCTGCTGGCACGTGTGCGTGTGCGCGTCCTGAGGCCCGTGGCTCCGGTGCTGTCGTTGTCTCCTTTCTGCAGGCTGCTCTTCAGCACGGCCTTCATCTGCTCGTGTTCGGCAGCGTCTTCAGCGTGACACAAACTCTGCGGCTCCGTCTGCGGCTCGACGGGAGGAGCACTGCTGCTGCTGCTGCTCACACACACACGACCCGCCTGCACACACACACACACACAGACCATCACTACACACTGACTGTACATGATCAGAAATTATACATTTGATAATCATTAAAAATATATTAACAATTTAAAAATCTCAAAAAAACCCTGAAACTTATGAAATGATTTATTTAACTATTGTGTTTTATTTTGATTGCTTTTACTAAAATATTTGTTTTATCATTTAAAATCATTTATCATTTCAGATTTTGATGATTTATTTAAAGTAAAATTAAAGTATTTTTGTTAACTTAAAATACAGCTATCAAAATAAACACATTTTTTAATCAATCATAAAAATAAATAATTCATATAAATAAATAATTAGAAAATGAAACATTTAAGATTTAACAAATGTTTAAAATAAAGCCACAAAAATAATAATAAAAAAACTTGAACTATTATTAATTACGTGTTAGTGTTTAGATTTCTTTGTTTTAAAATTTTCAATATTTTAAATTATATTTTACAAAAAGATTTTAAACATGTTTTTTTACTTTAAATATATAAAAAACATTAAAATATAAAATACTAAAGTTCAAATAAATTATGTCAAATGTAAAAATACTATTAAAATACACAACATGATTCTTTGCATCCCTGGTGTACCACACACACACACACATGCATTAGACCAAATCCAAACACAGCCGATCACTTCCAGGTTAAAAACACCACATGTGCAGATCTGAACAGGCTTACACACTGATGCTCCATTAGTGACGCTGGCAGCTTTGAAAGCAATTAAAACATAAACTGTTAATATCCATCAGAACACATCCTCTTACCTCGCGGTCCTCTTCATCATCCGTCTGGGGTGAGAAACACAGAAATCAACCGTCTGCAGTCTCAAATAGTGTGTGATTTTCATATGAATAGATATGTGAATATTCATTAATTTAGCCCCGCCCATACCACAAAATATTCATATTTATCTTTCTGTGCACATCACAAAATAATATATATTGTACCACCCACAACTGTGAATAATCACATCCCCAGCTCCACCCACATCACTAATGAAATTCTCTTGCTCCACCCACAGCATAAAATAATCACAACCTCAGCTCCGCCCATATCCCCAATGAAAAAATCTAGCTCCGCCCACATAAAGAAATAATCACAACCCCCCTCCCACATCAGAATCCCACAGTTGTTCCTACAGATGGCGTTGTTTCTTCATGTGAGGACTCCTTATTGTTATTTCAGTGTTCAAACAGATGTAACCTCACTCAAGAGAAGTCATCGAGACCACATCGTCTCATCAGTGAACCCCACGAGCGGTGAGAGAACGGCGAGCAGAATAAACTAAGAACCGCTGTACATGGAGAGTGTTCAGACACATAATCCTCAGGCCTGCAGAGAACAGTTACTCTAACAGACTTTAACAGTTTACACGGTCGTATCAGGGTTGCTGCTCGAGCCGAGGACATTAAACAGGTTTTATCTGTTCCAATACGAAGTAAAAGGGTGGGCTAGTTTAGGACAGAATTTGTCCACCATAAAAATGAACAAGCAAAGATAAATGATTTTCAAACAAAAACTATTTAAAAAGAACGTTAATTAAGATAACATAAAAATAAAAAGTGCTAAAAAATCATACAAATAAATTATTTAAGAATTAAAATAGTAATAAAAAAATACTTGGAAAAACAATCAAAATTAATAATTTATCAATTAATTATAAATGAAAAAATATATGAAATTACATATATAATATATATATATATATATTAAATATATATTTATTGTAAAATAATTTTACAATAAAAACAATCAAAATTAAAAACAAAGAATTAAAATCATAAATGTTAAATAAAAATAATTAAGTAAATAACATTAAAAAAATAAAATACTAAAAATGTATTACAATCAAATAGTCAAAACAAGTCAATTTTTAAAAATCTATAATGTAAAAACAAAAAATGTCCAAATAAACAATAATGAATTAAGATAAAAATCTAAAATAAAAATAAACGATTGCACAATAAAACGCAGGTTTTATTGGTTTGCAGGGCTCTGGATCTCACCTGTGTGCTGAGGTCTGTGATCATCTTTCCTCGCGTCTTGTTTCTCTCTCTGTGATCGGCGCGCTTCTGTTTCTGCTGGAGAACACGCTCACGAGTGGTACGGTACTCCAGAGCGAACTCACTGATGAGTTTACTGAAGCGAGTCACGCTGATCTCTCGAATGCTGTATGCCGGCTGACCCAGGAACAGCAGAAACGAGTGAAACCTGCCACACACACAGCACCGTTCATATTAAACGTGCATACTGTCTCTTGATTGGTTTTATCGTTGTTTTATTTAAAACAATTACCATTATAATATCTTCATAATTTTCAATTCATTTTTAGTAAGTGTTAAATGTTTTATTTTGACTGTTTTTTATGTTATAAAGGTTTATTTTTTATTTTAGAGAATTTATTATTTATAATTTATTATTAATTATTGTAAAATGACTTGAATTCATTTTCAGCAAATGTTTTATTTAAACAGTTTTTATGATTTATGCTTTCTAGATTTTTTTTGGCTATTTAAATAATTTGATATTTTAGATATCTTCTATTTTCATGATTTCAAAACATATTAAGTTATTTTACATTTTATTTTTACAGAAACAAATGTAACTTGGTGTGGAAGCAAATCTTGATTAAGGTCACATAGATTTCACCCAGAGCTTTAGCGAACAGACCACATGACCTCTGACCTCCGGCGCTCACTGTTCACCTGTTCATGATCCTGCGGTGGACAGTTTTAAGGATGATGATTCTCTCTGCGCAGTCCTTTAGGAAGTCCGACATCTTCTGCTTCAGTGCCGGCTTCATCTCGTGCTTTGCGATGACTTTCAAGTGGTCCCATGATGCTTTGCAGCGCCGCTCCATCTGAGTCAGTGTCTCCTGCAGCTGGTCGAAGTCCACCTGCAGAACGAAGACACAAACACAGACTTTACCTTAGAGGAGAGTTACTTTAGCAGGGCATGTGTTACTTTTGAGAAATGTGTGTTACTTCAGAAGAGCAGATGTTACTTTAGAGGTGTGTGTGTTACTTTCAAGGAGCGTGTGTTACTTTAGCAGAGCGCATGTTTAGGAGAGTGTGTGTAACTTTTTAGAAGTGTGTGTTACTTTAGAGGAGCATGTGTTTAGGGCTGAAACGATTCCTCGAATAACTCGATTCCAAAACATGATCAAGGCAAAATCCGTTGCCTCGAAGCCTCTATTAATTAATTTTAAAGCTCATGTCACGTTTTTTTGCAATGATTTTTGCATTACTGTGACAACGCACTTACCCTTACGTCACCCACGAAGCGGAAGGAGACGGCGGTGTTTTGATTTGTGGGCTGTGTAGTGGAAGGGAGTATTAACAATGGCGATGAGAAAAGGACAAAAACGCCCCACTCAGAGACCGGAGGGGGACTGTCACCCGAGACCAGGTGAATGGATGGTCAGTGCAATACTGCACGGCGGATGCGGAGGGAACACCGATGGCGGGAGCATCAAAGTGGCTGGAATTTTTTCAAATGTAAGCTGGCGGCAAGGTAATATTTTACCTAATATTTTAATATCAAACTAAAATAAATTATAAATATCATCAATAAATAAAATGAAGATTTTTTTTCCAAAAAAGAAACCAATGAGTTGTTCATTTTGAAAGACCTGTCTTATTTTTTCTTGCATATTTAATATTGCTCTTTATTTAAGCAAAAACGTTTTATCCGATTACTCGATGGCATTTTCTGTAGAATACTCGATTACTAAAATATTCCCCACATGTGTTACTTTAGTTTAGAGGACCGTTTGTTACTTCACAGCAGCACATGTTACTTTAGTGGACCATAAGGAAAGGAGCATGTGTTACTTTAGCGGAGCGTGTGACAGCGCCGATCTCCGAGTACAGGTCTGTGCCGTCGGGGAAGTTCTCCACCACGATGCTGCAGACGTGATGCAGGAGCGACTGCTTATGAACTGTGTCCTTCACCTCAGGAACCTTCTCCAGATACATCAGATCGAAGCCTTTGGCCTGTGCAAACGTCATCATCATCAGAAACATCAACACAACGATAATAAAGCATTTCAGTGTGTGTCGCGCTGAATTCTCACGCTGGAGCCATTTAGGAAGTTCCCGATCTCCAGCAGCGTCGATAAGATGAAGCGCAGCGTTCTGTTCTTCTCCAGCTGATCCATGCCCTCTTTCAGGTCCTGTAGCGGCTCAGCCACTTCCTGTAAAACCAGAGACATGATTAATAGTGTAATTTATTATGAATAGAGCTGCTATTAGTTTTATTACAAATTTGAATCATTTTTTGTTTTCTTTTTAATGTTGTCTTATTGCAAGTATACTTCAAATCTACTTACATATATATATATTGCATTTAAAGGCTGATGTTATTCAAACTAGTTATTTTAGTTTAACTAAATGAATTGTTGAAAGCTGAAATTATATTTGAACATTACATATATAGATGAAGCGGCATCTTGAGCAGATGAATTATAGCACGTGTTTTATACGCAGGTAAAGATCTGTGAACACACTACGTTCCCTGTGTCTTCAGGGTCTGAGACGGAGGAGAAAACAAATGTGTTTCTGGTTATTGAGTCTTTTGTTTGCAGCACACAATGTTCCTCTCCATCAGGACGACTGAAAACATCTCCTGCGTCAGAGAACGATAAAACACCACAACCTGGGGAATGCTGGAAATTTCAGAGAGAGAGCGAGATGGGAACGTTCTGTGGTCTCTGAACGCTGTCACCTCTGCAGGTAAAGACAGTCTGTAAACGTGACATCAGTCTAATATCAATACTAATGTAAGTCTAAACGTTCTTACACACTCTGAAAATATCCTGCTAAACTTTCACACATTAAAAAATAAATATGACCTCATGTTGTGTCCATCATGTTTACACACTGTCTCTGAAACTTTTGTCCGTAATAAAACAAATTAGCTGCATTTTTGCGTCCGTAACAAGCATTTTGATAGAAAAGGATGACGAATATGAAAAAACATACTACAATTTGTGACTACAATTGTGCAAGGACCTCACTTCAGCTGAACATCACAGAAATAAATGACATTCTAACAGATATTCAGAAAGAAAACAGCTGCTTGAAACTAATAATATTTCACTGTTTTACAGTGTTCCCATCAAATAAATGCAGCCTAGCTGAGCAGAAGAGACTCGCTCACCTTCTCTGTGGCTTCATAATCAAGTTTGAAGGCCCAGAGCTGGAGGCGTGCCGAGAGCTCGCTGATGGCGGACAGTGTCAGCAGGAACTGCTCCGCGCTTCCCAGCGGAATGTCGGGATTCGCCAGCTGAGCTTCCTGGATCTTCTGCGTCTCTTCCTCCGTGGGAATCATCGTCAGGATTTTCTACAGCATGAGAGAGGGATGAGGAAAAAAAATGCAACATTCTGGAACGGCAAACTGTAATATTCTAATATCACAAAAATGTAACATTGTAAAATGGTGAAACGTAACATTCTATGACAAAGTGTTACATTGTAAAATGGAGAAATGTAGCATTCTGAAATGACAAATTGTAACATTCCATGGAGAAATGTAACAGATGCATGTTTTTCTGCACCTCTATGCCCTCTTTGTTGAGCGCATACTCGTCAAAGTTCAGTATGGCGGTTTTAATGGTGCGCGGCGGGGGAAGGACCGTCAGACCGATGTTGATGGAGTTGCTGCGTTTGGAGTCCAGAATGATAATCTCCTGCCGCTTCCCGTCCGCTGCCGTTTTCTGTTCGACACACAGATATAGTAATCAGACAGTCTGTCAATTCAATCTCATAAGAGTCATTAGTTCAAACCAATAAATCATGATTTCATTCATATTTTGAGCATAAGAGTCAGAATTCAGTTAGTATATATAATTAGTGAGAATATTTATTTGGAGCAAGATTAATTCAATAGTTGGTTAAAAACGTAACCAAAAACGTATATATTCATTCTTTTTTTAAATAATTTATTATAGCATCCCTCATAAGAGTATTTTTTTTGTGCAAAATTAGTTTCGACTGTACTGTGACGGTGATTCTGCTCACCTTAGTCACAGGCATCTCTTTGGATTTGCTCTCAAACAGGTGTTCAAGTTTAGCCGTGTCAAGTTTGACAGGTTCGAGCCTGGACCAAAGCGACTCTTGGCTGCGTTTGTGGTTGCGGTAGATCCAGTCGGCGGGCCGGACTTCACTCCAGAACAAGCGGATGGTCTTCTTCCTCTTCTGGAGGTGCGGGGCTTGCTCCGCCTGCTGCTGAGGAGGGAGCGGAGCCTGGCTAGAGAAGCAGGGAGGGGGCGGAGGCACACGGATGCTAAACATGGGAGGGGGCGGAGGACAGCCGAACATAGGGGGCGGGGCTGGGAGGTTAAAGGGGCAGGGTGGTGGTGGAGGGGGCGGGGCCAGTAAATCACCAGAGCTGTACAAACTCCCAGAGTCCAGGACATCCTGGTCATCTTCGTCCCCCAGATCGGTGAAGTCAATGTCGCCGATGCGCAGATCCCGAGGACTCGCCATCAGCTGGTCCCAGATACAGTCCGACTCCTTCTTCGGAGGTGGAGGAGGAGGAGGAGGAGGTTCCTGCGTTTCTATTGGTGGAGAGGTGAGACCCTTCACAATGTCTCCGAAGCGCTCGGCGAACGCTCGTACGTTGCTCTGGTTCGCCACTTTCTTGTCTTCTTCATGCCTAGCATCGTTCTCTTCCTGAGGCACCGCATCCTGCGACAAATCCTCAGCCTTTTCCTTTGCGTCTCGCTCTTTGTCCTCGGCCAGCTCGTCTTCATCCTCGTCTTCCTCCGAGGGTTTCTTGCTCTGCGAGTAGAGCATGTCCAGCATGAAGAGCTTGCTGTCGAGGATCTTGTTTCGTTGTTCATTCACGTCTCTGACGCTCTGAGGCCACTGACCTGCAGCAAACACACAGACAGAAAAACATTCGGGCCAGCTGATTTTTACAGTTTAGCATTTCAAAATGGATTTTTATTTTTAATATATATTTTTTCACTTAATATATTTATGTGTAGTATGTTATATGTAGATTTAATTTATAAAAACAATATAATAATATAACAATATATCTAATTTGCATTGGTATAAATGAATATATTTTATGTTTTTTTAATATAATTTTTATATAAATTTTTGTTTTATTTTAATTAGCTTTACATTTTAGTTCAGCTTTAGATATTTTAGTAGTATAGGTTACATTAACAGTTAGCTAACAGTTAGCATTTAAGCTGTATTGCTATATTTCAGATTTCCGGTTTAATTTTACATTATTTATAATTATTAGTGATTACTATAATTAATTCATAATAAATTAAGATTGCATACAGTACACATGCATGTATATTATGTATTATATTGCATTTAAAAATATATATTGCTTTACATTTTAACATATATTTTTTTAATATTAAGATGTTTCTAAACTTTTTGCATTTTAGTCTATGAAAAAAAAAAAAAATATATATATATATATACACACACACACACCCAATCGTTTTAAACACTCAAATTATTTTTGACCAAATTTAGTTTATTTATAGTTGAAGCAATAATTATTTTTTCTATATTTCTTTATTTATAATTAGTATAATATTTGTATTAATATATATTAATTCTCACCCGTCTCCGCTCCTCCAGCAGTGAGGCGATCTTCTCTTTCTAGTGTGCTGCTGGCTGAGGATATACTGGAGGCGGAGCAGTTATCCTTCTCGTTCACTTCTTCATTCTGTCGTTCTTTATCACTCAAGATCCCGCTGTCCTCCACGTCCCCATCCGGCGCTTTCCGCTCAGACTCCTCCTCTTCCTCTTTTGCCCGCTCCTCAGCTCCGCCCACTTCCTGCTCAGCACTTATTTCCTCCACTTCCTCTTCCTGTTCCTCTCTGGGTTCTACTTCCTTCTCCTCTGGTTCTAGACTGGCCTCCACGTCCGGTTCTAGATCATTGGTGTCTGTGGGGAAGGTGATTTTGTTCACAAAGGCTCATTTATTTCATCAAAAATATAGCAAAAATTGTAAAATACTATTATGATTCAAAACAGCCATTTTCTGTGTGAATCTGTGTTAAAGTGTATTTCTGTGATGTTCAGCATCATTACTCCAGTCTTCAGTGTCACATGATCTTCAGAAATCAGAATAATATACTGATTTACTGCTCAACACACACTTCTGATTATTATCAATGTTAAAAACAGTTGTGCTGCTCAATATTTTTGTGGAAACTGTGATGCTTTTTATTTTTCAGGAGTCACAGGAAAGCTAAATCTTAAAGTTTTTTCAGTTTATGAAGTAAAAATTTGAGTTTGTATTGAAAAAGGCAGACACTGCTATTTTTTTGAACAGCCCAATATCATTTTTTCCGCAATTTTCTGTAAAGTAATTAAAATATTGATTGTTTTTCTTCATGTTTTGATGTAAATTATAATGTGCAGTGTCCCCAATAAATGGAAATAAAAATATTATAAGAATTCTGAGCTTTACTCACGTTTTAAAAAACACTGCTATTATTTTGAACACAACCGTACATATATTCACTGTTACTTTTATTTGTATTTTTTTGAATTACTTGCATAGAAGGATTTCTGAAAGACTGGAACGATGATGCTTGTATCACAACAATAAATAATGATTCACAGATTCACATAGGTAACAGCTGTTTTAAATTGTAATAATATTTCACAATTTGTACTGTTTTTGTAATTCAATAAAAGCAGCTTTGGTGAGCAGAAGAGAGCAGTATATAGTGTGTATAGTGTGCTTGTAATCAGGCTCATCATGTGACTTCCTGTATCGTCCTGCTCTAATAAAGTCCCTCAGATGACAGGCTCTGTAAGGGCCCTCTGTGGCCCCGACTGCAGGTCCCTCACGGATATGAACAGGAAACACACCTGTTTGTGTCAGCACTCCACCAAACACACACGCACACTTCCTCTGAGAAATAGCACACAGCCTGTTTGAGAGCGAGTGTGTGTGTGTGTGTGTGTGTGTGAGGTGATGGAGAGGTTATAGTATCAGCCCTCATGACTGAGTCCTTTTTAAACAGTTAAATAAAGAAACACTGACTTCAGAACAGTTGAACAGACTTAAAACTAGGATGACTTTAGGATATATATCTACAGTTACGTTAATATTTATATCAAGTACTGCAGGTAGAACAAATTACTTCCTGTTTGTTTTATATGTTTATTAACTTAATATAGGCATATGTACAATTATTTTGAACAAATGTTTTTATTTTTATATTATGGATTTTTCATATAAAATACATTTTATATTATACACAAACACTTTAGCATTGTGTTATTCTGATTTTTAATATTTATTTAAAATTGATCATGTTTCATAATATATCAATATTTAATTGCCTATTATTTTAAAAATAATAATATTTAATTTTAATGTTGTATTTTAATTATTTTAATATTCCTATTTTGGATCTTTCATATTTAATGTAATTTATACCACGCACACATTTTCAAAAGATTCTTGTAAATATATTCTTTATATTTGTATATTTATTTAATATTACTCATAATAATACTATATAATATAATATATACATACATTTAATTGCATATTATGTTATTTATAATACCATTTTAATTTAGTACTTTAGATTAGTGTTGACATTTAACTTTAGTTAATATATACAGCCTATATGTATGTATGTATGTATGTATATACAATCCATAACTGCTATAAAGTTAGTAAAAATGAAGTAACACAAAATATAATTTATTTACTATAACATTAAATTAATATATTTATGTGTATGTATGTGTATATTTATATTTTTGTGTACACACACATAAGCTTATAACCCTTAAAAGTCAATAGAGTAATAAATATTGTTATATATAATATTGTTATATAACTTATTGTTATAACCTCTATATGAAGTAAGCATCACATGTTTAAATCATTGCATGTTGAACATGTGCAAAATTCATGATTCTGTGAAACACATCAGCAGCTGTGGGACATTTCAACATGATAAACATCCATGACAGCCTAAAAAACAATCATCTCTGTCCACACACACACACACACATCGACCTGCTGCTATCTCTTGACGTGAATCCAGGCTCCGTAACTACACAGACCAGTCTAGTTTTGTGTTTTCTCTGAAATCATGTTATATGATAACTTGCATTCAGTGATTATAATGTTTCTCTGGAGCACAGAAGCAGTCTTCAGCAGCACAGCTATATTTACAGCAATAACCAACAATACATTGAATGGGTCAAAATTATACAGTTTTCTTTTGCCAAAAATCATAAGGCTATTAGGATCATGTTCCATGAAGATATTTAGTAAACGTCCTACTGTAAATATCTCAAAACCTCATCTCTGATTAGTAATATACATTGCTAAGAACTTTATTTGAACATTTTTTTGCTCCCTCAGATTCTAGACTTTAAAATTTTGATTCTCAGACAAATATTGTCCTCTCCTAACAAACCAGACATCAATGGCATAAGTCGAGAGTCACATATTGAGCAGTGTCAGGTGGGTTTACCTGGTTCAGAGGGCGGGTATGATGTGATAGGCGTGTCCTGATCCTCCTGTGATGTCACAGAGGAGGGCGTGGCACTGCGGGATGACTGACAGGTGTCCGTCGGGCTCAGAGTGAGGCTGAGACCTCGAGACGCTGATCGTATCCGCTCTCGCTCGAACTCTTCGTCCGCCAGTCGCTCGGCCGTCTTAAACCTGACACAAACACACACGTTCATCAAACACAGTCAGACACGTCTGCTCTGAACACACTCTCTCACGCTGTGTGCTCTCAGCCAAACAAGAGCGAGAGGAGGAGGAGCAGAAATGTGTTTGGATTCGAGGAGAAGTGGCTTAAAAAAGGCTGAGGAGGGAAAATAAGACTAAACCTGTTCAAGATGTGACATTACACACACACTCATTATAACACTACATGACCTAAAAGAGACACTATAAGCAGAATAGTCTGATACATTAATACAAATGTATTTAAGAATATTAAAATTAAAAAATACTAATTAGTTCATGTGAAGAAGATCTAAAAAAGTAACAAAAGTCCCTTATGGAAAATGTATTACATAGAATATAAAAGGACACACACTTCATATATATTCATATAATTGATATTATATCTATAAATATTTTTAATATATAGACAGTCAAGCAAAACTCAGCACACCTGAGTAATAGATAGACGCGTAGGAAAAATTACAATGCAAAATTGTCGAATGCAAATCATAAAAAATAATAATCCCACATCAGTCCATGTTAAAAACAGAAATTTATAGGAAAAGATATTTATTTATGGAAAAAGCTTCAGGTCTGAAACATTCCATTTTTTCTGTAATAATATATTTTAATATTTAGCATAGACTAATATATAAGCATAACATTTTTCTTAAATATACACATTCATGTATTTGTATATTTATATAGTAAATGCACAGTATATATATTATTGCAATATATGTTAAAGAAAAAAAATTGTATTTTAAATGCAAGTTATATATATATTTTATTTAATTTATTTATATAATTTTCAAAAATCATGTGTTTTCATTGTGCATTTTAATCAATTTCAATCCGGCAGGGCTGCCCTTTTTCACCGGTCCTGTTCATTATTTTTATGGACAGGATTTCTAGGCGCAGTAGAGAGCAGGAGGGGGTCCAGTTTGGGGACCACAGGATCGCATCTCTGCTTTTTGCAGATGATGTTGTCCTGTTGGCT
>JAUMHR010000076.1:16292164-16308424 GCA_032361145.1 Enteromius fasciolatus
CTTCTGTGCGACAAGCAAGTGTCAGAAGCACAGCGCCACCTTGTGTACAGAGGTATTTCTGTTGTTTATTAAGTGCCATGCGGGTGAATTCGCCAATGAAAATCGCATGGGTATCCTGGTGAAAAACGTCTCGAAAAACGCTAACGAAATGCGAGTGCGATATTTGTCCCAGTGTGTACAGGCCTTGAAACCGTGATACAAACCGAACCGTGGGTTTTGTGAACCGTGCCACCCCCAGTTCACATACAGCTACATGACACACCGCATGAAAGATCATATTTGATATTAAAAGAAATAATAGGGGCACTTTAAGGATTGTGGAGGCCACTGTGCTCTTAGGAACCTTAAGTGCATCAGAAAACCTTGGTAGTTCCTTTGATCTCATGATTCTCATTTGCTCTAACATACATTGTGAGCTGTAAGGTCTTATATAGACAGGTGTGTGGCTTTCCAAATCAAGTCCAATCAGTATAATCAAACACAGCTGGACTCAAATGTGGTGTAGGTGTAGAACCATCTCAAGGATGATCAGAAAGAATGGACAGCACATGAGTTAAATATATGAGTGTCACAGCAATTGAGTTTCAGTTTTTCTTTTTTTAATAAATCAGCAAAAATGTCAAAAAAAAAATTCTGTCAATATGGGGTGTTTTGTGTCCTACATTTTAATGTGGACAATAATGAACTTAAATGATTTTAGTAAATGGCTGTAGTATAAAAAAGAATGAAAACTTAAAGAGGGTTGAAATACTTTCTGTACCCACTGTATATGCAAGACAGTAACCTACACCAAAATAAGTAAATATATTAACAAGTCTTTTAACTTGCATACATTCTTGTTTTCTTCCTCGTGCTGATTATAATGTCATACCAGTTTCAAGTAATTGCTCATGCTCAGAGCTTGCGGTCTACAGAGGGGCTACAGATCTCAGGCCAGTGGAACTGGGGAAATGCGTTCAACAGACGCGTTGTTTAAAAGCTAAACTTCTTTTAACTTGTGCGCTGCATTTTAGAACACCATGGCGCACGCGAGATTCTGCAGTGCACGTGCTATTACGGTCAAAAGAGTGCGTCTAGATTGTGTTTAAATTACACGAAAAAACAATATAACGACGCACGAGTGAACCAGCCCTAACTAAACTGCATCAGCTATTAACGCAATCAAAAAGATCCCTCGAGAATTCATAGTTTTCAAAAATGATTTTCTAGTACACTAATGAAACCCTATGAGACCAGGCAGCAGGTGAATAATCCAGCGTAGCGTTACCAGAGGGAGGGAGTCACATGTTCCGCCTCCTTACCGCTTAACCGTAAATAAAGCTACGATTACAATGCACAGTACACACTTTAAGCAGTTTTACCATACGCATAACCAGGTATAATAATCCAAGCTTCAACGCGGCACTCGTGTGCTGAGGAGTCTGTGAAATACATCTACAAGGATCTTTCCAAAGTAAGTAGTATCGTGTCTGAGGAGTTTTATAAGGAAACTTTTAACGTGTAGTTTCGCATGAATCTCGTTGGACCTAAACGTATGCACGTGGTGCTTAATTCCTAACTTTCTATACTATGGTACGTTTTTATTTCTAAGAGTTGTATCTGCATTTTTTAGAACAATTGAAAATATGCATATATTAATTTTGTTGAATATTAGATGGAGTTATCAGTTTAATATCTAAAATGGTTTGTTTTGTTATATTTTAAGGATCTGTTTAATTTTATTGTTGAATTTCTTGAATATAATGTAGATTAAGAATTAAAGGGTTAGTCCACCCAAATATTTCAGGTTTGTTGTTTACTCACCTCATGTCTTTATAAACCTGTGTGACTTTATTTCTTCTGTGAAACACATGATGATTAAACTATTGTAACAGTAAAGTTTCAGGTCACAGTGACTTTCATAGTATTGTTGTTTAAGCAAATATCACCTTCAAGACTAAACTAACTGTAAAACTCCCTTTAACTGCTGTGACATTCTTCAGAGTGTACATTTTATTCAGTTTACATAAATAGGTGTGAGCGATGGCACGATATTATATTTGACTACATTATGTTTGTTCAGCACATAAACGGCTCCCTCTCACTCTCTTTCTCTCTGTAGATCAATTATACCTCAGCATCACTGCTGTAAAGATGGTGGTTTTACTACTGAAACATCGACGCTACAGGACTGCACTCCTCAGCTCCACCACCATCTTATTACTTCTGTACTTTCAAAACTCTGTGCTGATTTTCACCTACAATTCTTACGATTTAATCTCCAAGGAAATGCAGTGTGCGTGCCGTATATGTGTGGCGGACAGAGAAAAGAGTAACTGGTTTAATGAGCGATACAATCCCAACATCCCACTTCTGCTCAACAGCACCAACAGTGTATTGAGTGCAAACGTCTCCAGTTGGTGGCAGGTAAGAAAAATATATAGCCCTTACTTACCTTATTTTACTTATGGCTTTGTTGTGCTCACCAACAAAGGCTGTATTTATTAGTTCCAAAATAAAGTAAACACAATATTAGTGTCACGAATGGCTACAAAGAGGTGCGTGGGAGACAAGGAAAATTCGAATATAGTTTTTAATAATCATTCTCTGTTACAAAATTAAAATAAACAGAAAGTTATTAAGAAGATAGAGCCAGTGCAGATCTGTTAATTCTAAAGCGATGTAGGCTCTTTGAATGTTTACTAAGTATACATATTCATGAACATTTAAATATGATAACATTTCTTCTATAAATACGGTTTGTATTAATTGGTAGAAGATGAGCCAAAAACTATTCTTAATCCCAACGTGTGGCTGGAGAAAACAAGCATGTGTAATTGGGCTTTTCATTAAAAACTTCATATTTATGGAGATAGAGACCTTTTGACAACTTATAATTAAGGCACTGTAAACATCTTTAAAAACAGGACAGTTTTTTGGTTGTATTACATTATTTCTGATGCTGACAGATTAAATGATATCATACAGGGGCTACAATCAAACGCCGGCAACTACACAGAGGTGGTGGATCAGATGTTTTCTCTCTTCCCTGATGAAGAGCACTACTCAGACGCCGGTCCAGATCGCTGCAGGACCTGTGCTGTGGTGGGAAACTCTGGGAACCTGCTGGGATCCAATTATGGGCCTCTCATCGATTTCCATGACTTTGTCATGAGGTACATGAGATGACATTGGACTGTTTTATGGTTGCTTTTAAGATTACTTTTCAACTTTTTAATTAAATGAGAGCTTCGAGAACAATATAGCCTCAGTCAACGATTTTCATTCAAATATCATGCATACCTCAAACTGTTTTTCTTTCAGGATAAATAAAGGCCCGACAGAGGGTTACGAGAAGGATGTGGGTTCAAAGACGACTCACAGGATCATGTATCCTGAGAGTGTCATGGACTTGGACAACTCCACCCATCTGGTGCTTCTTCCTGTTAAAACTCTGGATATTCAGTGGCTCATCAGTGCCTTCACCACTCAAAACATCACGCAGTAAGATTTAAACACATCCTGCATTTGTGAACACAATCTATACTGATTTATATATTATTTATATACATTTCAAAATAAGCATAAAGTCCATATTTTATACATAAATGTGACCGGTGAATGCTAAAACTGAACTAAAACACCAATACGCTTTTCAACGTGCTGCTTTGTGAATCATGAGGCTTTATTTCCTCATGAATGTTTCAAAAAATGTTATAATAATTTTATTTTTACCACTGGGGGCCGACGATCTCTGTAAACCCCATGGTCTATAATATGGTTTTTACCTGATCTCAGGTCAGTGTTATGAATTTTTAGACATTTTTTTAATTACAATCACTTATTGGTAAAATGTCAAAGCATTCCTTTGACCTCTTTGTTATTTGGATTGTTCTATTTTTTTTTTTTTGTCATGAAACATAAACATTGAATAAGGACAAACTATGAACTTATTTTATAAGATGTACTTTTTTATAGTGGAACTAAAAGATCTCATACAAAAGTTTGAAAAACATAAAATTTGTAGTAAAGAGTTTTCTTTTGTTAATCAAGTCTGCATATATTTGATCAAAAATGAATAATGTAAAAATATACTTCAGTCAGTCTTCCATCAGTCATTACTCCTGTCTTCAGTGTCACATGATCCTTCAGAAATTGTTTTACTATGCTGATTTATTACTGGAATTATCAATGTTGGCTAAGTTGTGATGGCAAATGTTTTAGAAAAATGAAAAGAATTCAAGATTCATTGATGAATAAAAAGTATATAAATCTATATATAAAAAATCTGTATATAAAATATAAATCTTTTCTAACAATATAAATCTTTGCCATTAATTCTTATGAATTTAACACATTTTAACTGAATAAAAGGTTTTATTTTATTTTTTTTTAATAAAAAAAGAATACAAGTTTACTGACCCCAAACTTTGAATGATAGTGTATGTATTTAGAAATGATTTCTATTTTAATATAAATGCTCTTCTTTTTAACATTCTTTCAAGAATCCTAATAATCACACGTTTCAAAAAAATATTAAACGGCAGAATAGTTTCCAGCACTGATAATAAATTATATTGAAAGCATATTAGAATGACTTCTGAAGGATCATGTGACACTGAAGACGTGTGTGATCTGAACTGACTTTTTCATAAGCAAAATTTTATTGAATGATTCATTATTATCTACATCTGCCAGTTACGCCAACTCTAATACAAAAAAAGAAAAGAAAAAAAAAACGCTGTATGTTGGTAAACTAAATCATACAAAGGTTTTTAATAAATGTAACTCGGCTGTATGTGGTCATATTTGTGGATATGCTTGAACACAACTTTGGCTTTGATGAAAAAATACATAAAAGTAAGTTGCATAAAATCAATCCTGTGTAATTGCTCCAAAATGTTAATTGATTGTTGCAGCATAGCAGTGACAAAGTACACACAGTAGATAGGGGTTCAACAGAGTCAGGATGAACCCAGAATATCCCAAACTCAAACCTTACTTCCCTTAATGTAAATGCAGTTACTCTAGTGTAACAGCAGTGCTCTGTATGTTATTGAAGCTCATTGTTGGGAAATCAGCACGATAGAACATAGAGTAGAATTTGGCCCAGGGCACACTACAATTTCTCACGTACCTCATTTGTTTGTGATGTGGCTCTGTCTACAAAAAAGCATTTTGAGCCAGTTGAAAGGTATATTATGTCACCTTAAAACCATCACACATTAAGAATTAAACACAGCTTTTGTTTGTTGACATCTGTTACATATTCTGTTACAGAACATACACGAAAGTGCCTTCTACAATCAAAGCAAATAAGGACAAGGTGAATAACGCAAACCTACTCATGAAATCAACCAATCAATCAAATAACAAATGTTGATTGGCTTTTATAAATGTTTTATAAATGTCCTAAATTTATTTCTGTAATTGTTTTTAGGTGATGGTCCTCCACCCAGAATTCATACGATATGTCTATGATAACTGGGAAGAAGGACATGGCACATATCCATCCACTGGTTTCACAACACTCATATTCGCTCTTCACATCTGCGACGAGGTAAAACTACACATTATATGAACGCCAAACACTAGCATGTCATAGGCTGCATTCACACCGCTGCACAATACAGGATTAACAGCTGCAAGAAACAGCTCCAATATTCACACAGCAGCTATGTCTGTATGAACGTGCGACAGGAGTCAAGCCATAGCGACAGTCACCAAAGTAATATCAAAGATGGCGACGTCCATAAACTGCAAGTCTTGAGACTTTTTGACCCGACCAGAGTCTAATTTACGAGTTCTTTCTTCAGACCTTCACAGCAGCTTTTAAATTTGGTCCAGAGAGGAGCATTGAGTCACGCCTCACGCACAAAAAACGCCCAATTCGTCTCTGTGTGTAAAATAATAACCTTTTTCCAGTCTCACATTTACCTATTATGCACTGATAACTCTTTCTCTTACAGGTGAATGTGTTTGGGTTTGGAGCTACGAGTGATGGAATCTGGCATCATTATTTTGAAGAAATCTTCACTGCATATGAGGGCGGCGCTCATGCTGGAAATTTCGAAAATGAAACAATTAATCGTCTTCAACAGGAAAACAAGATTTGGATGTACAAAGGTTGGACATGAAGCGGAAACACTAGTTCTGCACAGTATTGCATTGTAACGTCAAATATAGAATTTTGCAGATGTGTAGCAAAGACTTCATTTGAGATTCCTGTTAGAAGACCAACTTTGCTGAAGTGTTTCATTTCATTCATTCATTTTCTTTTGTTCAGCCTGTCAGAATGTTCAAACATCGGAGTCGCAGTGTTTCCAATTTTCGGGGAAATCAATTCATGACACCTTTCACAAGAGAGTAAACAGTATTTAACCCAGAGAAGTGGATTAATAAGTTAAATATGTTAGATTGTTGCCTTTATGGATTTGATTATAGTATTCACTTAAAATAAATTATTTATTTATTCTGCCTAATTCATTTTTCTCATATCTATTTTAACTGTTTGCTACGGATATTTTTTATTGCTGGTTTATTACAATGCTTGCCAATATTGTGATTACATTTACCTAAAAAGTTTACCTAAACCGAGATATATGCAAAAATAATTTGTACTATAATTTAAGTTTGATTGTTGGAAGGCTTTGATTACATGCTAATCACTCAGTGGCAGTAAATTCATCATTTACTGATTCTCCCAAATTTTTTTCATATCTAATACACTCCTGACAAACAAATGATCTGAATTGTTACTCAATGGGTTGTTTAACCATGTATTATATGTCTTCTAGAAAGCAAGCTTAAAATTCTGTCATTAATCACTCACCCTCATGTTGTTCCAAACCCATAAGACCTTCGTTCATCTTCGGAGAACAAAGATATTTGTGATGAAATCAGAGGTTAAGATCCAGGTCCAGAAACATCAGTAAAACAGTCCGTGTGACATCAGTGGCTCAACTTTGGAGTTTTCTCCAAAAACAGATTTAATTTGACCCCATTTCTAAAGTAATCGTAAACGACTCGAAGAATAAGTCTGTCTAAACCCCTCCTTGCCGTGAGCCCTCGCTGCTGTGATTGGTCAGATGGCGCAGTCCTTTATGATTGGTCTACCACTAAAGCGTGTGTCGGAAAACGAAACGGCCATTTCCATAACTGAACGCCAGCACAGGATACAGCGTCTTCTTGACATAATGTAATCCACGTGGAGATTGTACTGTTGGTGGGCGGGGCAAGTTGTTCGCAACGTAGAACGTGGGCGGACATTATATGTTACTATGCAAATATGTTACTTAGTAACGTTGATCCGCAACAGAAAAAGATTTGAATAGCTGACGACTCGTTTAGGCGAATACGAGGCAACTTTTTTTTTTTTTTTTTTTTTGATAGACAATAACTCCTGCACTGTCGGCGTCACAACTTTGCAGAGAGTTTATGTTTATATACAGCTGCATGAAAGATCATATTTGAAAAGGCATAATAGGGGCACTTTAAGAATACCCTTATGATGTATTTTAAATACAGGCTTCATAGAAAGTGAATTTTCAGTTTTGGGTAAATCTTTAATGAATAATGTTTAATTTAAAACTGAATCAATATGTTGTTAAGTTATGTTAAAAGTAATCAAACAGTAAAAATATTACTTAAAATGCGTAATCGAAAAGATCACTTACTAACCGCATTTAAGTGTCCTAAATGTGAAATGACTACAAAATGTGGAAGAAAATGTTGGATCATTTAGAGAGGAAAGAAATGCTGTGCAATGCTGTCTTTAAACATGACGCTTGTTTACGGTCTTGTTTGCAAATGTTGTGATTGCATCTGTACACTTCCTTCCAGGCACCAGTCTGTGATTATGAACACACCATCAGGTTCCTCCACAACACGTTTCGGTTGGTTTGCGTTCTAATCACGATGTGTGACAATTTTCCGCTTCTCTTTCTTACATAAAAAAAAAAAAGCAGAGAGGGTAGCATATCAGTACTGAATCACAACTGTACACTTTTACTGGGGGAAAAGGATAGACGTTTGTTTAGTCTAATAACAATTAGAGAGATTAGGTCAATAAACAGTAACATGCAGAGGAACAAGCAACCATAACTGTTCGAAAAAATATTTTGTCCAATTACAATGCCTGCTTTTATGTTGCATTTTGGGTGGATTTGGAACTAATTGGACATTCTTAAAACCTTTTCCTTTTTTGATTCTTGTCACAAGGTCATCTAGGTTTAAACAGCATGTTTAGGGAACTATTCCTTTTTATACCAAGCGCTCTGGTTGAGACGACAAAGTATGTACACGTTTTATGAATGCCAGTAAGGGGCTCACTTAATCAAGCTTGACTACATTCTTTCAGGCTTAACAGCAAATTTGACGTCAATTATTTGATTGGCAAATATATTTTAAAATAGAATTTAGTCTTGTGATGGCAAGGCTGAATTTTTGTACTGTTCTTGTACTATTATTTCATTTGTTTTCATGAGTTTAAGAGCATTAAACTAACAACAGCGTTGTTTTTTACTGTCCCACGCCATATTTATGTTTCAATCATCGAACACATGTCATTTTACTCGTTATCTTTATCATACCAGCGTAAACATAGATTCAGATGCATGTCAGTTCATTTACTCACTGCTGTGATCCAGGTCAAACTAGTTCATTGCTTGTGTCATACAAAATCCTAAGGTGTGGTTCCCTTGTTTCCATGAGTCAGCAATGTTTCATGAGTTGAAAAGAGATCTGGGATTTGATTTCCTTACTACATTCCTAAATGCTAAATAAAATATGTTCATAAATATTTGCTGTTTCAATTACCAACGCTGAAGATCAATTCAAAAACAATTTTATTGTCTCTGAACCTCCACGCCAACCCTGTTTAAAAAAAAAAGGGGGACAAACATCTGTCCAAACAATAACAGAAAAGTTCACACAGCTCTTAATAATATATTTATATATTTATTCGTACTGCCATATCCATTTATATTGGTTAATTGTAAAAAAAACAACAAAAAGAGTCTTTGTTTTCAAGGTTTCAATCCCCAAGGACCAAATTCAATCAGGAGTTCATGTCCATGTCGCCCTGATCAGTCATTTTACTATCTCATACGGTGACCCCAGATTGTAAATTTGTCTGTGTGTCTTAAAATCAGACTCAACAACTTATACATGAGTGCATAAGTTGTGATAACGAGTGCACAGGAAACTGTTGATTGAGAGGGTGCCTTCAAAGTGTGTGTGTGTGTGTGTGTGTGTGTGCGCGCGCATGTATGAGAATGTCATAGAGATAGAAAGAAAAACAGACAGAGCTTATTAGGCATCAATGATGAGGTAAAATCCAATAAAACATCCAAAAGCAGGAACAAGGAACAGACATTTCTTTGAACACAACATGAGAAAACCGGATTGATGATTAATATTTGGGTATTGTTGACTAGAAAGAGTCATTGTTTTCAGGCCTCAGTCAACTGTGACACTACCGTTTAAAAATGACAATACTTGTATTATGGAGTTTATACAAACACATGAGCCATACTGCGTCTTAGTGGAACTGTCTGGGATTCACTTTCTCACTTAGCTGCAGTACTAATAAAGGACAAATGTGAGAAAGGAAACACTAGCTCGTGAGAGAACCTAAAAGCAGCTAAGAATCTGTGTTACACTAACATAATAGCGACAGAAAGAAAAATAGAACATCTTGGCACAATCCTAAACTCGGAAGTGCGATGTTTTTAGAAATAAACTGAACCATTTCATCAGTTCACAAGCTTATCAAATTTCTTCTCTTAAACTCAAAAGAAGATCCTTTAAAGAATACAAGTATTAAAAAAATGAAGGTGTGAAACAACTTGAGGGTGAGTAAAGGGTGACCATTTCCATTTTGGCGTGGAACAGAACTTTCACCTTAAAGTGCCCCTATTATGAGTAATGAAAGGTTCATATTTTGGTTTTGGGAGTCGCCAACAACAGGCTGACATGCATGCAAGGCCAAAAAGCACTTTCATTGTTCATCTGATTTTATTTTTACCTCACTTGCTCAGCTATTAATTTTTCCACCTTAACATGACACTAATCTGCAGTGATTGGTCCGATTGGTCTAATTTTCATTTCATCTCGCCTGTAATGTCTAATCAAGCAATATTTGCGAGCGCAGTGCTGCTTTGTGTACAACATTACCAGGGAAACAGCTAAAAACAGCAAAAGCGGCACCCCTAGTGGCAGAGAATAAATTCGCAAAACGCAAAAAAGACCAACAAGTGGGCGAACAATATGTTAATGTTGCAAAATGATGTCAACATGAAACTGCTTGGGATTCATTTTAAAAACAACAACTCACGAGTCAACTTTCTTTTAAGAGACAATAAGTTTATACACTGTTCCCTACAGGTTTCAAATTTTGCGGGATGTTTTTAATTTCTTAGTGGCACTTTAAACCTTAAAGGAACATTTAAGAAATTAAATTAAAAATCACATTTCACCCTAAAGTAATTTCTGGTGGCATTTTCATAAAACACAACCAATTCATTTAAGCATATAATTAACCGTTTCCTCAATCGTATGGAACGCAATGGATATCAGCAATACAGTAATCTCGTTTTAAAATAAGTTTCATTTCTTTATGGACAACATCAAATCTTACTTTTAGAGGAATGAAATGTGACTTGGAAATGATATTGACAGATCCCATGACTATTAGAGCAGACCAGAATGACTGGAGAAGTGGCCTTATTTCTTCAGGATGACTCATGCGTTTATGTTAACAGAACAGCGTACATGCAGTTTTGCAGCAGTTTGTTGCTTAATGTGTATCAGATTACACCTTTGTTTAGCTCTGAGAGCATTTTGTTGAATGACAATTGTCCTAAACCTGTTAAAGTTGCTTGTGCAAGTGCCACAAAAATGATTGAAGGGTTAGGTTACCCAAAACTGCAATTTGTTTTTTTGTTCTCTTGGGCACTAAAGAAGATCAATCCTGGTAACCTGATAGCCATTAAAAAAAACAATACAGAACTTGAGTGGCATTTTTCATTTTTGGGTGACCTTTCACTTTAAGTGGCAGTAAATCAGAATTGCGTCACAAAGCACACAGCGGACGGTGTAGAATAAACCTGACAGAACATAAACCAAAAAAAGACCTGATGACAACTACAAGTCTCATACTATCCCAACATACAAAAAACCCCTACTTCAAAATACTGCTTTTTATTGCATAAATGACTCTGATCTGCTGAAATACTTTCCTTTATAGTGTGTTACAGAAACAAAAATGGCGATCAGTATGTTAACCCCAGCCGCTGTGCTACGAGTTTAATTTGACAAACTGAATGTAAATGAACGTAAAAGTGGCTTAATGTAATTGCAGATTGCCAGAAACATTTAATGCTTTTTAAAATGCACAAAAACGGCACCACATCACCTCCAGCTCATCCATACACTTTCATAAAGCCCTACTAAAATATTCAACATATATTGCAGCAGCGATGTCTTCTAATGCTTACCTACAGAAATTGACGTGAAGAAAAACAGAAACGAACATTTCCACAAGTCATGACCAAAACAAGTACGAACAAACAAACCATTTTAAAACAAATGCTTTTGATTGTTTCAGTTTGTGTATTTCGCAAGCCAGCAGACGATTTGATTGTGAAGTACATGCTTACGGTTGATTATTTGCTCGCTTTGTTTTTGTGGATGAAGAACAATCAGCGGAGATGTGGAAATAACCAGGCCTCATTCATGAAACACAAGAACCAATTCATTTCTGTGAGAAAACATTCCTTTTTTCTTTCAGCTATGAAGATCTCACTGGCAAGTTTAAAATAGCCTTTAAATTTTATTATCCTGCCTCCACCATTTGTTTTAGTTTTAAAATGCCTTCTATATAAACATTTATAGATATTTGATATTTCACATCCGTCCCAGACCTTTATTCTAAAACAATGAAAATCCCTCATAAGAATATTTAGTTTTCACTATATTGCTAAATAGGTTTTATGTTGAAACTAATTATGATATAAACATAAATCAGTCACTCGGTATTTGTCATTCATTTGAGTAGCCTGAGACGAAATATGAGACAAATAAAAGGCATATTATTTAATACTAAAGCTAAATATTTATTTGATGATAGTTTCAAGTTGATATATATTTATTTTAAAGCCTAAAATGATGGCTTACAGTAATGTTGAATGGCTAGAATTATTAATTTCATCCTTAGTAATTGTGGAAAAATAATTAAATACAATACAATATACCAATACAATTTTGGTATCACATCAGAGTAAAAAGATGCCATTAAACAAATATCTAAAGTATCTTTATGCATTCATTTGGAGATTCGGTGTAAAAATATGCATTACAATATAAAAATATAATTTTATGTATATATACTCTGCGTCTGTGTGTGTATATGAACAAAATGGTATTTAATGTTTATTTGAACAGTGTTTTTTTCTGAATCATATCATTTTCACTACATTTCAAAGTATGCTTTTGGTATTGATTATTTAATTATTACATTTTGTAGTAAATTACATTTTATTTATTAAAATAAGTTTAGGAAAAGTATGAAAAAAAAGTGCGTTTTAAAGGGCATTTTCAAAAGGACCAAAAGTGCCCATAAGTGAACTCTTGAATTTATAAGAGAAATTCATTCTGCTTTGTTTCATGAATGAAGCCCACTGCCGTTCTCTCCATGATTACAAATGACCGATTTTTACACACACACACACACACACAAACACATGAGATGCTGTATTCTCATGCATTACACACACACGCATCAGCTCAATACAATTCCCTACAATTTCCTTCTCGTCTTATTTACTTACAGCCTAAATCTTAAACCTCATATCTGCCCCAGCACTCCACACCGGTTAGCTGAAACTCGGACCCCTTCAGAAGACATTTTCAGATAAAGACAGATAAAAAAAAAAAAAAAAAGCAAGACTCGGAAGACAATCATGCTTTGAAAATATCCAGTCTCTGCTCTAAGTTTAACAAAGCCACTGAGAGCAACACAGACAGAGAGAAAGAGAGAATCTGTGTGTGTGTGTGTATGAGAGAGATGTGTCTGAATGCGTGTTCCTCAGGGGCTCACGGGTTACTGTGTATTATAAATGAGGCATGAATCCATGAGCTGGTTACCGTGTGATCGTCTCCTGTTTACCGAATCAAACTGAGGTGGTCCATCCAAAAAAAAAAAAAAAAGGAACGTCTGCAAGCGTAACCATGATGACGTTTTGTAATGGCCGTATATTTCTCAAAAAGGCCCCACTGTTCTTTTCTCCAAAAAGTTTCTGATGAATAAAGTAGCACATTCCCCAATTCGTCCACTTTAATTACCGTTAAAGTCTTGTATAAAGCCATTGAATGGACTGTAGTGTTGATTAAAGCTCATGACTGGGTGTCGGGTTTGTCTCTTCCATCCGATCTGACCGGGGACCCACCAGCATGTGCTCTAGCTAGATCAGGGGGCAAGAGATCAAGATGCACAGTCCGGTTTACATCATAGAAGGATACAGCAGCGGCAGAATCTCTGGCGGCTTCCGCCCACCGATGGAGGCGGAGTCACGGGTGCAAAGTAGGCGTGAACTTTAATGTTGGGCAAGTGAGTCTACAGAGGATGCAAGAAAAAAGGAAAAAGATTCAAAAATTGTGCACGCACACCTGGCAGGAAGCTCACTAGCCTAAGATAACTTCCCGCCCTTTGAGACTGCTTATTTATGAGAAGTAGTGAATGCTAAAATGTTAAAACTCCATGTTACCATAAATAAGCGTCAACAGATGCAGCGATTCTGCATGGTGGCAAAAACAACCAAGGTTTAAACTGATACATGTCAGATAACTGTAAGCACAGGTTGATGTCTGTGCTGTGTTAGCGCCCTCTTGTGCTACAGTGCTGGTATTCTTACAGCTAGTTTTAGTTCAACTAAATTAAATAATAGTATAAATATCATAAATAGAATTGGAGATATGCTAAAATAGTACTAAAATTAGAAATATGTTTTGTTTTTTTAAAAACGGCATAAGCACATATAAATGACTGAAAATACATAGATTTACATTGAAAAGGATAAAAATGTGAACAAAGGCTAATTCTAAATGTTAATACTATAATATTCAATGAATAATATACTTGTTTGTGTTGTAATTTTGAACAATTTCTTCTATAATATTGTATAAAATCCTAATTTATTCAATAAGTTTGTTTTATTTTGTGAATATATATCAAACAATGCTACAATTTATTTTATAATTTAATTAAGCGCTGTCAAATGATTAATCACATCCAAAATATTTTTTTATTCCTATAATGTGTGTAATAAATAAATAAATAAATATATATATATATATATATATATATATATATAATGTGTGTGTGCGTGTGTGTGAATATAATTGTGCATGTAAATACAAAATATCCATACATAAATATACACAGCACACAGACCTATATTATGTAAACGAAAACTTATTTTGGATGCGATTAATCGTTTGACAGCACTACTTTAAAATTAAAGCAAGTTAGCTATAATTTATACCTTCTAAATTAGCTATAATGAAAATACCTTAAAATAAACCATTTAAACCCACTTCCTGGGATCATACTGAGAAGTGCAAATCAATCCTAAAAGGTTTTATTTTCAATAACATCCACAAGATTAGATCCACAATACACTGTGCCTAAGCAAAAGCAGGGTTTACCCTCAAGCGCTTGATGCCGGCGCGGGTGATCTGCTGACAGTCATACAGCTCGATGCGGTCCAGACTGTGACAGGTCTTCAGATGCTCTAAAGACGCGTCTGTAATGAGCGGGCAGTTGTCGAGCTCGATCACCTCCAGTCGGTCGTGAGCGCAGGGTCCGCTGCCCAGCTGCCTGATGCCATCATCAGTGATGAGCTCACAGTGAGACAAACTCTGCAGACACATAAACAAGTCCATAACACTCAAGAAATGTCACAACCACATACAGGGAAATTTGTGGAGAAAAGCCCTCAAATGAAGAAAACGTGGAGACAGATGAGTGTATCGTGATGAAAATGACCTTTTTTTTTTAAATAATTAAATATACTAAAATAAAGCTTTGAAGTGACAGCACTAATTAAAGCTGTGATGAAACAGAAGTAGTGACAGATGTTGTTTTTTTTATATATATTATGTAAAATAAAAATATTTTTTTACAATAAGATCTATAATATGCATTTAGAAAACTTTAGAAAAATTTCTTTGCACACTTCTGCTCTTTAAATCTTACCAGAACCTGGAGCCGAGGGCAGTGTATAGATAGCTGGATGAGTGTTCCATCTGTAATCTATGGAGAAAAATGTCAAATTAAAATTAAAATATAAAGTATAAAAATAAAGCCATGATTTTATTTAAAGTGATAATTCTATTGCTGTATGTATTCAATAATAATTATACATTTCTGAATAGTTTATATATAAAATACAAAACAGGGAATAATATTAAGAACTTGTTATCTTTAGGATAATATTTAAGATATTATAAGATAATAATATTAATAAACGCAGCGTAATAACGTGAGCCATTCATTTCCTTTGTGTAATAGTTTAAATGAGCTTTTATTTTATATTTTTTAAGTTTCAGAAATTTTGTCGTGCTTTTTGTCAATGTTTCTAAATAACTAACATATATATAAATATATATACACATATATAAGTGTATATTTTTGTATATACTGTATCTTAATTTATATTTTTTAAAACATATATACATTATATACATACACACATGCATGTGTATTTTTTTGTATATAATGTGTGAAGGGAAGATGCAGGTATTTCCCCGCGGTTTGGCCTCTCATTTACACGAAAACCCCGTTTTTTATCACAGAAAACGATTCCTTTTTCACATTTCTTCACAAACGTCACATTATGCGCCAGAAAATGCTTAACGTCATGTGCGCGTCCTATTTACATAGATTTGGCATAGTTATTACGACGCTCGACGGCGTATTTATGCGGGTTGATATAAATGACTCGTTTTTTGAAAACGATGTTATTATTAAAAACGCAGGGGAGGAAATATCGTTTATCATTACTTAGGCCACATTTACACATTGCCGGGTATTTAGAGAAATGAATGTTTAACGCAGTGTTATGCTTTATAAAATGCTGAAGTTCACTACGTAGAGGTGTGCCCGGTTCGCTTACAAAAGCACTGTCCACGGTAGTTTTGGTACAAGCTCTGTGGACCGCTGTAGCAGTAGACCAATCATAAAGGACTGCGCCATCTGACCAATCACAGCAGTGAGGGCTC
>JAUMHR010000076.1:16315228-16326802 GCA_032361145.1 Enteromius fasciolatus
GACTAAGCCGATAACAATGCAGTGCTTCTTGAATACTGATTACATTCATGCCTTTCCGATAGAAATTCAGCAACTAGGCCTTGTATCTTAACAAAATCTCCACTTAAATGTCCTGGTTATTATGATTATGGGAGGTCCTTAAAATGTTAATAAGAACGTTTTAGAATGCGCAAATACTTTTATGGCACTTGTGTCTAGTATACGTTATCAATACTGCAAACTTTATCACAAATAAATGTCTTATGAACATGATACCTTCTGTTTATTTAATTGCAATACTTTCATATTTGGTGCAATGTCACTGTCCCATCAGCTACGCTGCAATTGCTATCAGAAATAAAAATTAAAATGTCATCCAAAGAGTACGGTTAGTCTAGAGTTGATAGTAATGTCACACCATGAATGGTTAAAACGGCTTTTAAAGTTGTAAATGTCTAAAAAAAAGTTTAAATGTATGTGGTAACCATGGTAAATATTGGTTAGGATAGGACTATATTCAAACATATTACACGGTAGATCAACACTGGGGCATTACATAACAAAATAATCTTTAGTAACTGCCTACAATGTATTCCCTCTGACATAGCATGCCTACATTTGATCTTTAAGAGCAACTACCCCCGATTTTAAACGACAGCATCAATGCCATGTGCCTCAACCTAACCGATGTGTGTCAAACCTAGTAAGCCTCCTACCTAGACAGCATCACAGGCGGCCAAAACTGCAGCACGCTGTGATAAGCCTCGAAAACGCAGCCTAAGTAGTCAGCTCACTAAGTTTTGAGACACACCCGATGTAAACACAGTTATAACTTGTTTAAACACGGCTTGATCGCAAGTCTTCGAGGAAAACAACAAACTAATGTTTGCGTAAACAAGCCCAACTGTCCTAGGTAGTGAAGGGTTGCGATGCGCTTGTGTTTTTACGCGTAAAGGCCCGTGTATATATCCAGCTTTTGTTTTGGCCGGCTGTTTTCCCCCCTCTTCAGCCTGTGGGCCTACTACCATTATCCGTCTCCTATAATCTCAGCTAACCAGTTTAATTTATCAAATCCATCGAAGCGTAGATCGCAACCTACTGTTGCTTCGCGTAAATAACATTAAAGCACCTTTTGTGACTCGCTAAGGTCGGAACAATGCTTGTGTTTATGCAGTCCGACACAAAGTAGACTTGACAAGAAACAAAATGTAGCGACTTAAAAGAGACATAACGCCGGATTTGATGTTGCCTTTGGTCAACAGATATGACTGAACGTGTTTTACAGACTGACAAGTGATTAGAGGAGCTGAACTCATATGCATGATTGCGGAAGCTCGGCCTCTTCTACTGCAACAACACTTATAATCCCCCATTATTTAAGCCGTTTAAGAGTAAAAACGCAAGGTTATTTACACCGACATGTCAATCTGCAAATAAACAGTGGCTACTCGCCTCAAAGCGACTCCGAGAGACGCCGTTCACCTCCTTACCCATCCCGAGCACTGTAAAGTCGGTAAACCGGAGAGGAAACGAGCGTCCGGTTATTAAAAGGTGACAGATGTGTCGGTGCCGCTGGTTTCCGTCGAGCTCATGCCTTGTTTTCGCTTAATTTCATCGCGTTTGTATATGGCGAAGATGCAGAAGAGCCCCAGTGGTTGAAGTATGAACAAATCAAGCTTATCTCCTGTTGTGTTGCGGATCACCCCCTCCCCTTTACCATGACTAGATCTCAGACAGTTTCCCCATCTGAAAACTACACCTTATAGTCGATTTTGTTCGTAAACACTGCAGTTTCATCTGTCCATACGCATTTGCCAGACTGAATAAAATGTTATTACTTTAAAGCGATGTGTGATGTGGTAGTAAAGCCGCAATAAAAGTATAAAATTATTGTCTGTGGATAACGTTCAACGTCTTAAAGGTCGACTTTAAGTCATCTATGATAAAATATGACCAATTTTGTAGTTGTCATATTACAAAGCTTGAAATATTATCAATTTTATTAAAAATACGTGAGCATGATTTCAGATGAATTCAATGTATTATTTATAGTTTGACACTGAAAGTTTGTTTGTGTGGCGTGCTGATGATATTAAAACATTTATATGGGTTAATTTGTGAAAAGTACTTGAGAAAAGTGCAATATTTTGTCGTCTTATAGTATGGGAAGTGTACTAACTGCAAATCATTTGTTGTCTTGTTATTGTTATGCTCATTTCCGGGTTTGATTTATTAGCCCCGCCTCCGACTGTCATAACCAATGAAAACTCAAAGATGGTCTTCGTCATTTGACGTAATCGTGGTGGTAACACGAGGCAGTGTTTTCCCAAACAAACGACACTGAAAGGTTCAGCATAACGGTTACATATATCAAATTAATGTCAAATCAGACACTAAATTAAGAAAATGCTAAATATTTGTATTAATATTATATTCCCAATAATACATCGCCGATCTTTAGTACTTTTTAATATGATATTGGTTAAATTAAATGCTTTAGTAAACTGAAAACTTAGACTTTATTTGAGACACGAATGTTAGAGACCTCCTAACTGTACAATAATGGTCTAATAATTGTAAAATGCTGCCAAATAACGATACAGATAGATAGATTAGTCTCACTAAGACATTTCTCAACCTCAGATGTGAAAAAAACCAAGCTGTGCTAGAGACTGGGAATTACCTTCAGACAATTATCTTCTTTAGTATCACAAATAAAATTAGAGAGGTATCATTTGAAATTGTTCATTGTATTTATCCTGTAAAACAGGTAATTGCAAACTGTATCTTGTAAAGATGTTGATTGCTTAAACAAAGAACAAATATTAAGGATGTTTTATTTTTTATTGTTAATTTACTCATTATATATGGATTTTTTTAATTTACAAATGTAAGTGAGCAGTGAAAAAAAACGAATTTTACTAATTTTACATTAAATATAGGTCACTGCCTGTATACGTTACAAGAAACAAGAAATACCTAAGAAAAAAGAACTGTTAATAATTTTAAAGCCTTAAATCTACTCTTTGAATAATTGCCATCACTTTAATGTTATGTTATTGCCCTTGTATGTTCCGTGTTCTGAAACTGCAAAAAAGAAAAAAGAAACATTGAGACTGGGAACACATTCTGACGTCATCTACGCGCGACGTCAACATGTGAAAATACCATTCCGAGCTCTTTGGAAAATACACGGGTATATCTACATCAAATTATTCAACTATAAAACTGCAGCTTCAAATCCGGCACACATTCGCCGCTGACGAATGCTTACGAAGGTGAAATTATACTGTATTCAATTTTGTTATAGCACAAGGCTAACACAACTATTGTTTTTACTAAATTAATTTGTTAAACAACTGATGATGTAAACAGAACTAGGTAGAACTTCAGTTTTTCAGTCTATAACTGTTATCCCTAGTAGACGTATATTACATATCTATGGTTACTCTATTCACGGAAAATGTAGCCTATGTATTTATACGTGACGAGTGTAATATTGACACCAACATTTAAAGGCTTCTTGCTTACAGGTTGACATCACAGGTTTGCTCAGAAATTATGTAACTAACGTTTAACACGCTAAAGAAGAGTCTGTAACTGCTAACGTACAATAAAATAATAAAATCGGTAATCAATTCGTGTTTTGTCTTATGTATTATTTAAATGAGGAAACTGTAATTTCATAATAAATCGAATAAAATGATAAATTGCACATTTAGACTAAATAAATTAAAATGCAAGTTAAATTCAGCTCAAATGAGCGCGACTGAAGGCGGAATACAGTTGCTTGCTTTTGATTGGCTGTCGCCTAGTTACCATGCAGATTGACAGCGATCTTATTCTACGGAAGCGACCTAAACAAGCGATTTAATCATTTTTATATATTTTCAATTTTATTTTCACAACTTTTATACAAATTGTGAAAGTGTTTCTGTGAAAATTCGTTATCCAGGAGAAAACCGAGCGAAACGGCGCAGGCTGTGGTATTTCCTTTTCCGTGGGACGGGCTAAAACCGCGCGTGCGCAGAAGAGGCTGCGCATAATTTTGGCTGTAATGGATGAAGTGAATTCTCTCTGAATTCAGGGCCGTGGAGGGTTTTATATCCACGAACATCGCCCAATTTCTAGGTCTGGTTGCTTCCCAGAGCCGCTTAAGTGAACTGGAAACAATTTTAACACATAAATATGTGATCATTTCCGATGAATATGAAACTACAGAGAGTTTACACTGAACATTAAAGCGAATATGTGAACAAGAAGCAAGCGGGTCAAGTTTTATTTTCAGTTATGTGGGACAATATCCCTACACAGCGAGCTTTACTGCTTCAAAGCTCAGAAACCGTGTGCAAGGAGAGCTAAACGTCTGTTTAGGCTTTGATATCGAACAAGGATAAACAATCTAAAGCAAGGACAGCCTGTATTTTTCTTCTTTCTTTTTGTCTTTTCGAGGGACGCTAGCTTAGCTAAAGCTAGCCGAGAGGCGCGAGCGCAATGCGCTGCTTGAGGCACCCTGGAAACGACCAGTGATGCCATCGTAAAGGACAATTTCGTTAAACAAATCTTTATTTTTGGCTTTATACTCTTGGATATATTTCGACGCGATTCGGAGAAGACACGGGACCGGGGATGACTTGTGGATAACCTCTGTGCGTCAAATAGCGTGCGCATCTTTGTTTCGCTTCACTCCGACTCTTCCGTCTGGCAGGATTTCACACTTTTACCCAACACTGAGCGATTTGTGTTGTTCATGTGCTGTCTTGACCACTTAGGTCCACGTCTCCGGAGGACAGAGGTATGCCTGGATCAGACCGCCTGCATGGGACCAAGAGGAAGGCTGAACCGCTCTACCATCAGCAGCAGGCGGCCGGCGGGGAAGGCCAGTCTTTGCACGCGGGCTCCGGTAGGCAACCCACCAAGACGGCGGGCTCGTCCACTTCTTCCAAGCTCAAACGAAGCAAGTCCAAGCACGAGGCCGACACCGGCTCCGCGTGCGCAACCGCCGCGCCTCCAGCAGTGGGCGCCATCAAGCCTCTGGTGGAGTACGACGACATCAGCTCAGACTCGGACACGTTCCTGGACTCCCCCGCCACCGGGAAACTGGCGGAGAGCAGGGACGCAGAACGCTTAGAGCGCTCGGAGTACGGTGAAGCGGGGGCGGAGACTGCGAACAGGACTCATAGACACAAGCGCTCCCGGAAGAAATCCAAAGACCCGCATCGGGTCAGGGAGTCCGCGGAGAGGGCAGACGTTGGCGGAGCAAAGAAGAGCAGTAAAGACCGGGACAGAGCGAGCAAGAAGGCTAAGGAGAAGTCTAGCCCAGCTGCGTGCCTTGCATCCACATCCAGACGCTCAGGTGAGTCAGGTAGCAAAAGGCCCGGCGACTCTCTCGCATCAGGTGCGGTGCAGTCCGCTGTCAGTCTGGGCAGCAGCGCCTCCTCCGCCTCCTCCTCCATCAGTAAGGAAAGTGGCCGCTCGTCGAAATCACGCAAAGACAAGCGGAGGAGCGAGGAGTATGAGGAGGACCGGAGCCATCGGAAGGCCGCCAAGAGCCACAAGTCGAGCCCTAAAGGGAAGGGCCAGTCCAGAAGAAGCGGAGCGGACAGTCCTTCCGCTGCGGAGCTCGAGAACAGCTACTCCTCCAAACGCAGGGCTGCGAGCCCCAGTCCGTACAGGGAACCTCCCAGGCGGAGCAGACAGAGGTCCGAGAGCCCTTACCGGAGGAGGAGGTCTTCAAGCCCCGAGAAGGATGGAAGTCCGTATGTGAGCAGAAAACACTCACCTGGCAGTCCTTACGGGAACCGACGCTCATCCAGCACCAGTCCGGTGACCAGGTGAGAAGCATGCAAACACACAGCTCATCATTTAACGTTGGTCACTCCACAGGTCTTTTGGACGCGTTGGAAGGTTATTACATTAAAAATGTCAAACACAGTGACAGTATTGGGGAGGTTACTTACAAAATACAGATTACGAGTAACCTATCTAAAATGTAATAAGTAGTGTTACTATTTAAATTATTTATTTAAATGATTGCATTTGATTGACCCTGTGATATTACTTAACTCAGATTACTGTCATTTTCGTATTCGTAATTCAGCACTCGAATTAAGATTATTATTATTTAATTTTAAAGCACAGCTGCCACAAAAGGAGACTTAAGCATTTCTATTTTTATTATGAGATAATTCTAGGGTTGATTACAGATTTAAAACCATAACGAGACAGTATTTGAAATAAAATCTGTGCTAGTGCAAATGTAATTGTTAATGTAATTTAAATGATTTCTTAGTGACTGTTACTGATTAAACGAATTAACTGTAACTAATTAAATTATCCACTAAATGTAACTTTTAAAATAAAGTCTTGCAATGTAATGAATCAGTTTTAAATGGGACCTCTGTGTCCAGAAGTGTTGTAGCAAAATGGAGTATTTTATGTTTCTGTGTGTTGTCACGATCACTGCAGAGTCAGAAGTAATTTTGCATACTCAAAGTTCACTAAAAGCACAAGTTATGACATTTTAAATAAACACTACACAGTAAAAAACTATAAAGCTATCTAAACAAACTGGCATTTAGAAAACAGATTGGGTGATTTTTAATTGTATTTTTTGGCAGAAATTATATTTTTCTTTCTTTTTTTAATATCTAAACAAGCAGGAATTGTTCATATGTGAGCAGGCAAATGCCTTTTACACATTCAAAAAAAAAAAAAGTTAAATTCTTAAAATAAAAAAAATATTCCATAGTGCACAATGCAGAGAACGATAGTACAAGGTGTGTGCCTGTGATCAGTAAATTAATGCCTTTGAGGGAGAGTTCAACTAAATATAGACCTGTAATACAGGAATTATGGCATGTTAATTCAAGATCCCAGATGTGATAAATATGCAACTCTAAATGCCATTTCATACATACTTTTGTTCAAATAAAAATCAATTAGGACTGAATATCAGGCTATAAATATAAAACTCATGTACTTATAACAGATTACACAGTAATAACATAAATTGCTGCTATAAATTTACAGCTGATAAAGCTTATCAATGCCGCAGTTTAAAGTGTTCTACAAATTATTAGAATGCTGACTTTTTTGTTTACACAAGTAAAATACATTATTCTTCTACAATAAAAATAAAATTAACAAATATTTTTAATAAAGCATAGAAATTTGTACAATGCTAAAATGGTTAGTTTACCCAAAATAAAAAAATTCTGTCATTAATTACCCTCATGTCGTTCCAAACCTTGTTCATCTTATGTAGAAAGATACTGATAATATAATTTCTGTAAAATGCATGTTTTAGATAGCTTAAGATATTTTGCGGTGTAATGTTTAAACAAAAATATCGCAACTGGAGCTTTTAGTGAAAATAGCAGGATTCTCTCTGTTGACACATGCAGGTGTTCTCCAGACTCCTTACAGCTTGGTCACATTAGACTTTTGAGTATGCAAAATTACTTCAGAATGTGATATGATCTGCATCATCTTATTAAAAACACATTTATAGAAACATACAATGTACTTTTTTACATTTTTTACAACTTTGACACCATCTCAAAATTTAATCAACCAGTGCATAAAACTATGTCTTGCTCTTTGTCTTTATTTTTTGATGATTCATTACATTCAAATGCACATCACAGTATGGAAGAAAGGATCTGATGCTACTTAAGTCTCTTAGTGACTTATTTAGTTAACTTGAAGAGTTACTCCACCTCAAAATGTTGTTCCAAATGCAATATAAGACATTTTGAATGAAAACCGGGGACATGTGACTGTCCCATTGACTCCTAAACTATTGCCACTGTCAATGTGCAGAAAAGTATGAAAGACATCATCTGAATGCTTCATCTGCCATCAGTGGCTATATCTTGTACGTGTATTTATGTTTTGATTTGTACAAACAGCTTATCTTTTCTTTACAGAATTGTGTACACTATGTGCGTTCACAGGGTGCTGCCCAAAATAACACTACAGTGACTTTACTGTGCGACTCGTTGAATGAAGTCCTTATTTTCTTTCCATATAAAAAATATTCCCATAGCTTTATAACGTTATGGTTAAACCACTGATGGCAGAGCATTCAGATGACATCAATCATACTTTCCTGGACCTTGGCAGTGGTAATTGTTTACCAGTAGTTGGGACAGTCACAAGCCTCCCAGTTCTAATCCAAAATATTTAAAACCGTATTTTCTGACGAATGAACCCTGGAGTAACCCAGATTACAGAACTTCAGTTGACTGACATTAAACCATTTCTATTTTTTTGTTTCTCTTCCCCAGGCCTTCTCTGCGTTCCCGGAGCCGTTCTCCCCACTACTCCTCCTCTCGCCGCTCCTCTTCCCATTCTCGCACTAAGAAACATTCTTTATATTCTGGAGGAGCCAGCGGAGGCTCCTCCCACAGCAGTCGACCAGGCAGCCGCTCCCCTTCGTCTTCACGTTTGCCGATCACCTCCAGCCTGGGGGCCGAGCTGACGCGGAGAAAGAAGGAACGTCAGGCGGCGGCCGCCAAAAACTCCCCTTCCCTCCGGCCCAACACGTCCAACGTCCCAAATGTGCCGGCGAAAAACACTGAGACGCCACCACTAGAGACAGCCCCACCCCCTGAGCCTCAGAGACCGCCCTCGCCACCTCCGACCACAGATCAGGCGGAGGAGCCCTCTTCGGTTCCTCCTCCACCTCTCCCATTATCCAGTCCACCACCGTTGCCTCTCTCATCTCCTCCACCTCTCCCTGCCAACTCTCCTCCTCCTCCCCTTCCACTCTCATCCCCTCCACCTCTACCTCTAAACAGCCCTCCGCCTGCTCCTCCACCCTCTGCACCTGCTACGCCTGTTTCTTCTCGCACGAAGAGCCCCAAACACAAATCTACGCAAAGTCCCGCTCACACGATTAAGACTTCCACACTTCCGCCCCTTCCTCTGCCGCCGGCTCTTCTGGGAGACTGCAGAGACAGGTGAGTCCTGACCAGATACGCTTCATAGGGAAATCTTGAAGCATATATGTGAACGCAGGCCGATGTATTGCAAAAACACAGCCTGCTCTTGCATTACTCTGGTTCTAACAAACCTCAGTGCTCAAGGATGATTAGATTTGATAACGTTTGTCTGGACTTGATGTCGTCATTTTGATAGCTAGCTATAAACATCATCATTTTAAAACATCAGTGCACGCATTTCATTTTTAACTTTTGTAACTTTAACATTGTAATGTTAAATGTAATGCAACTCAATCTTCTGGTGAAACCATTTAATTATTGATCTAGGGTTGTTTTTATTAACTAAAACTTAACATTTTTAAAAAAACGTTTTTGCAATGTTTTAAATCTGTAATAAGAAACAATTAGAAATGCGTTGGCAACTAGTTAACTGGCAAACTTAAACTTGCAATAAAACCTAAAACTGAAATAAAAATAAATTATACCTGTGTAGTAGAAATTTATACTCATACATTTTTTATAAAATACAATGATTTTGATTTAAATTGATAGTTTTCATAAAAATAAAAAACATAAAACAAGTATTAAAATAACTAGAAATCTAAATTGAATAAATAAGAAGTTACTATATAAAAATGTATTTTATTATTATTATTTCAATTATAGTCTATAAATACTAAAATAACGTTGATGCCGACAGCTTTAAACAGCTTGCTCATTCTCTTGAAACTGACCTTAGTTGACCAATATAGAAATAATTTATGTGGAATTATTGATTATGCAACTGTACTTCTGTTGCACTTTATCTGATACTTTGAAATGCAGTGATGCAGAACTTGGCTTAGCTTGATGCATGTGCATTTTGGACCCAAGACCTTATTTTGTTCAGACGTCAGGTGCTATTTCAGATTTAATTTAACACAGAATACTAATGATCATAATTATTTTTTTAACAGTGTAAATGTATTTTGCCATTCATATTATTTTAAGACGTTTTTCCTGCATTTTACTTAGTGTGTTACCTTAATTAATGACACATGCTTCTGATATCCGGTTGCAACAACAGTTAAGCTATAGTATACTTGTTCAAATGGAGGCAATTAACATGTTGGCTCTTAGTCACATGATGAAATCGTATATGCTTGACCATTTACATATTTGTTCTGGATGCAAGTGGGCATGTTTGGGCAGTCAAGAGTGTTTCCTGGCCGTGTTTGCGCTAAATGCAAATAGCTTTGTTGACAAAACCTGTTGTCAGTACCTACACCCAGCATTACGCAGACTTTTCTGTTAGCGTGCATGCCTTATTTCTTCTGTTTACATTTGGTGTGCAACAGCATTTGCATTTTTTTTAAATCTGCAAGCTTTTTTTAATTTACTGCTGTTTATGCTTGTGCAAATTATATGCACCGTTATTTATGCTTGGTGTAAATGGCAACAACTTGGTTTTGGTTTCTTTCGTAAATGTTCACTGCTGTAATTTCCCTGCAAAAAATAGCCAGAAAGAGAAGCGCTTATCCATGTAGATTGCACAACCATCCATTTTCCATGTGTCTATGTATTTTGGCCTCTAGATTTGCTCTTGTATGAGTTGTAAATACAGTTTTACGTCATATGCGTGTCTGTTGCAGTTTAAAAGACCTGTATTTGGTCACATCATGTTGAGACTAAATGCATAATTATAATAAAAAAAAAAAAAAAGATTCTACCTAAATTAAAAAAATTCTGACATTTCTTATTTTTCCACGTTCATCTCTTAGGTTTTCAGTTACTTTCGGCTAGAGCTCTGTGACAAAAAAATGTCAAATTAAGTTATCAACATTTGTGTGGAATAGCTTCGTTTTCCTCGTAGAATGAACACTAACAGGATTTTATTTTTCATCTCTGTTTCAGTCCAAAGAAAAGTCTTTCTCAGAAGTCATCACGGAGAGACCGGGAGAAGGAGAAAGAAAAAGAGAGAGAAATTAGGACACGCCTTCTCAGCGAGTTGCCCCTTCCTCCAGTACTTTCGGGAGGAGACCCCTCTCCTCCTCAGTCCCCTGCTCGAGAATCCCCACTGCTTCTGCAACAAACCTTCAAGAAGAGACCAAAGTAAGTGCCACCGCTTCAGCATTCGGGGCATTTCTTAAGATGATTTATACAGGCAGGATTGCATGTCTTATGCTCACCAAGACTACTACTCTTATTAAAATACCATCTTTCGAGAATGTTTTAATTATTTGAATTTTTTTTTTTTTTGAACAATTTTTTTTTCAAGTACCATGCAGGTTAAGACGGGTTAAATCTTTTCCCCTGCCATTATAACAACAAAGACAAAAACCAAAACAGGAAATACAGAAATAACATACTTGTCTATATACTTTCAATGTCCATCAACTCCACAAAGAAATCACCGTCTAGACTATCCAAAAAGTAAAAAAAAAAAGGAACACTCTCCAGATTGACCAAAATAAATGAAGCTTTTTCTTTAAGAAATAAGTAATATTTTCTAAGGCGAGGCATGAGGTCATACCTTTTATCCATTGAGACACACTAGGACTTCCAGCACACACAGAATAAACAACAATCTTCCATTTTTGCTCATTTTAAAGTTCAGAGGACAAATATGTAATATGCACAACCTGGGATCAAGAGGAAATACTTTACC
>JAUMHR010000076.1:16386096-16401922 GCA_032361145.1 Enteromius fasciolatus
GTCTCGTCTTAGTCATGAAAAAAAAGGTCGTTGACGAACATATTTCGTCTCGTCTCGTCTGACGAAATTAACACTAAATTGAAGGTAAACATTTTTACTTGCATATGAAGTATGTGTGTAGTTTCACCTTAATATATTTTTTACATACAAAAACTAAAGATGACATCTATAGCCATCTCCATCCATTGAACTCCACAAACACATAATTCAGATTTTCAAACATGCACAAATTTCCAAATACTATATCAGACTATAAAAATCTGATCTAGTCCAAGCTCAATTCTCCGCTGACTACACCTGCTGAGACTGTGTGTCTGGTCCTCTGCTGGCCAAACGGCTGAGAATGTTTCTTTCCGACATCTGCAGCCTCACGGCGACTGGAGGTATCCTGGCGATGGTGGCCGGCAGACGAGTGACATCCGCTTTCATGTCACTGAGCAGCTCTTCTAGCTGTTTCAGCACTGCCAGAAACACACACAAGCAAGCAGTGAGCATCAGCTTCTGTAACGAGTCAGAAGCTCAAAATGAAAACCAGGTCAGATGATGCACCTTTATGTAGGACGGCGTTGGCAGGTTTGTTTCCGGACATGGATTCCTTGCTCAGGTGCTGGTGGGACTCGGCCAGACACTCCACTTCACTGAAGCGTGTGTTGAGAGCCATGGAGGGGTGAGAAGGGTCTTCGGTCATGTTCAGATACGCAGCTCTACGCAGCTGTTCTTCAATCACCAGAGCCTGCTCAAGCAGCTACAGGACACACACATCAAACCATCTTACTAACGCCAATATCTTTACTTATGCGCATGAAAAATTCAATTCCTTATAATACCTTGAACCTCCTGGCCAGAAACTTGTTCTTGATTTCCAGGAAGTTTCCTCTGTTGATCTCTCCCTTGAAGGGTTCGTTAAGAATGGCGAATCTGATGTCATTCTGAATATCTTGCCAACGAGCGTAACCGTGTCTGAGGCAGCGAGTTAAGGATGATTTCATGCTCTGCTCGTCATCAAACGCACCTGAAAGACACTCAGATGTGCGTGCATGTACACCGAAAGCAGCGTTCTTGTTTGTCTTTTTAAGGATACTGTATGATGCCGGCGAGTAGCCAGTAGTCATGGCGGCGATGCCAGATCTCATTGGTCTTCTTGGTGACTGTAGCGGCTCGTTCTTCATTCTGCCACAGGGAGTGTAATTCTGTGACCAAAAAAAACAATATTAGTACAAATGCACAAACCCAGGGCATTTTAGCAAGTAATTATGTTACGACTGATATAATTCTGCCTTTTTAAAATGTAATGATAATATTTTAAAGTAAAATCTTATTTATTGTTCAGTTAAGTTATGCATATTAATAGAGAATCATAAATGACCTTAAATAGCTGAGTTACAATATTGAAAATAGTTACAATTAGTGCTGTCAAATGATTAATCATGTTCAAAATAAGTTTTTGTTTACATAATGTGTGTGTACTGCATGCTTTAATTGTGTGTGTATATATTATATATAAACATAGCATATTTTTTTCATAAACTTATACACATGCAAACTTACTTTGAATGCAATTAATCATGATAAAGCACTACTTACAATACTTCAAAAATCGAATGATATTTTTATATCAACAGTTAATTGATAGGTCATATATTAATTAATGACTAATACCCTATTACACAATAATACACCGATATCTCATTTAAATAGTTCAAATAGATATTCATTTAATAGTTAAAGTTGAATAAGTAGTTAAAAATACAATTCAAATAAACGAAAAAAACAAACAAACAAACATTAAAATGAAATTATAATAGCTCAATGTGCTGAATAATATCTAGGATAAATAAATAAAGATAAAAGCACGAAAGCCATTTTAAAAACAGAAAAAATGAACAAGAAACAATGCAATATTTTAACTAAATGCTAAAATAAGAAGCTACTTCAAAAACTAGTCAGCGAATCAAGGTTCCAGGTTTTTAGGTCATAATGTTTAAAACATCTTTACCTAAATCACTTTTGTTTTCAATTAGCACAAACTCGGAGCAGAATTTCTACGGTAGACAGTCTGAACAGGAAATCTTACCGGTAAATCCTCCATCTGCGATGTTGAACATGAACCGTGTTTTGGCTTTCTTCCTCTCTTCAGTTGCTGCTCCTGCTGCACTGTCTTTGGCACTCTCTCCGTTCTGCAGTTTTCCTGCTTCCTCCATCTTACCAGATTCCTTCTCATCCTTCTGACCTGAAGCCAGTCGAATGATAAGTTGGTAAAGTGTGTAGGTCAGACGCAGAAAGTACATTACCATTAGAAATCCAGTACAGACCTTTCTTCTCTTCTGTAACAGGGGTAGTGTCCATCTTTTCAGGTTCATCCTCCTTCTTTTCACCTGAAGCAGATGAACAAATTAGCTACTGTACGTTCCGACAAAGTATATTTTTTCATCCTGGAAAACTATATAATCAAAGTCATTTTTGTTCACCTTTGGCATCTGAAGTTTCCTTCTCAGCCTCAGATCCTTTGGGCTTGCTGTCATTGGTCTTCTCCTCGGCGTCTCCAGACTTCACTTTCTCTTCCTCTTTCTCATCTTGCTTCCCATCAGCCTTGTCTCCCTCTGTAGATGATTCAGGCATCTTTTCCTCCTTCTCTTTGTCTTTGCTTTTGTCTTCAGAAACAGAAGAAGCTTCATCATCTTCATCAGGAATTGCAATGACCTTTTGATAAGAAGAAATAGAATTAGTTCATTAACGATCAAAATAATCAAAAATAACTTCACTACGAGTGTCTCAGTCTGTTTGTACTCACGTCACTGTCTTTATTCTCACTTGCGCCCTTCTCCCCATCTCCATTTTTCACCTTTTCTTTATCGCCATCTTTTACACTATCCTCCGCTTTGGAAATGGCATCTGTAGAACAAATAAATCAAAGGTTTAATATTAACAGCAGGCTTTTATTGACAGCAATCTGTGAGGTCGTGGCATTTGTGATACCAGGAGCAGGTGTGTTGGGCTGAGTGTCTGCTGGAGTGCCAGTAGAGGACGTTTTGCTGGGAGAATCAGGCTGACTGTTGGCGGTGGACGCGGTTTTGTTCTCGTTCAGCTCCATCATCCAAGGCATTGACCACTGACCGTTAACATGCTCGAACTCTTGTACCTGAAAAAGGAAGTCATCCAAACACCGACGATTAGACATCTGCACAAAATGGATTTTGCAAATCTCATGATCTGTTTGTAAACTGTACTGTACGTTAAATACATTACTCTTTTACCTTCTTTCTGATCAACGACATCACACCAATACGTGTAAGTACGTGTTGCCGCGACAGTCCCTCCCGGGGAACGCCATCGGCAAAGCTTTCAGCACCATCTGCACCAGGCTCACATAAGTGCCGCATAAAGAGGGAGACGTAAGCCCTGAGAGAAAGCAGACGTGGACCATTAGAACCAGTTCACAGATCATAGACACCCAGAGATTTAGCTGGATTTTATGCATTTAATTTTCTACGAGCCTGACGCTTATAGATAAATGTCTCAAAATTAATGTGATTAACCTGAGAGTAACCTAAAAAAAACATTATATTCTATTAAATGGAAAAAATATATTCTTATAAACTACTGTTTAAAAATGTTGTTTATATTTTTGTAAGGAGGTTGTATTTGAGATATTAAATAAAAACACGGTAAAATAAAAATAATTAATAAAAATTACACCTTAAAACTAGAAGTAACCATTTCTTTCAGTATCCTGTGAAATATTTTGAATCTGGCCACAACCTTAAAATACTTACAACCCCCCCCCCCCTAAAAAATAAATAAAAATCGTTAACACTTCAGAATAGGGGGTCAGAATAATGCATTAGTTAAGCATTAATTAATGGTTAATTTGTTCACAATTAATCATTAGTTGAGCAAAAACACACTAGTAATTAATGATTAACTTAACATTTTAAGGGCCGGAATTATGCATTAGTTAAATAATAAATAAACTAGTAATTTATGATTAACAATTATGCATCAGTTAAGCCTGAACATGTGTATAACTAATGGTTATCTGTTCATATAGATCTGGAATCGGAGGGTGCAAAACAATCTAAATACTGAGCAAATCACCTTTAAAGTTGTCCAAATAAATATCTTATCAAGGCATTTTACTAATCAAAAATGACATTGATATGTTTACAGTAGAAATTTTACAAAAAATCTTCATGGAACATGATCTTCACTTAATTTCCTAATGATTTTTGGCATTAAAAAAAAAAATCTATAATTTTGACCCATGCAATGTATTTTTGGATATTGCTACAAATAAACTCAAGCAACTTATGACTTAAGGGTCACATATGTGTGTTCATGCGTAACTGATGCATACTTGTGAACAAGTTCATCAGAAATTAATTCATTAATACTAGTACTAACTAATGCATAATTCGGGACCTTAAAACGTTAGGTTAATCATTACTTACCACTGTGTTTTTGCTCAATTAATGATTAATTGTAAACAAATTAACCATTAATTAATGCTAACTAATGCATTATTCTGGACCCTTAAAATAAAGTGTTACCAAAAAATCCAAGTTAGGCCAAGAGCTGATGACATCTAGCACAGTTTGCAACTAAAGAAAACAATATTCATATTTTTTCCTCCTATTTGTAATCTTGTTGTAAACAAACAAAATGCTAAATGAGTTCAAACTTACTTGAACTCCTTCTCTGATTTGCCACGCAAGTCTCTGACCAACCACTGGGTTGTGAAGGCGTCCTGAGGCGGCATCCCATAACGCATGACAGCGTTCAGGAAGGCCTTCCTCTGACGAGCATTGAAACCCAACACCTGCCAAATGCAAACAGTGCTTTAGTGTGTTAAACTCAAAACATTCAAGAAAGAATAAATCCCAAGTGTCCTTCACGCACCTCGATGTTGCCGCTCACTCTGGCCAGCAGGGGGGGCAGGGGTTTGTCTTTGTCGTTTCGGAGTCCTTTCCTGTTGGGTCGCCGTGAATTGGCTGCAAGTAGACAGTAAAAAAAAAAATGGGGTTTGAACATTTGAACGTTTTTCTGATTTTAAAAAAAATCCTTTCGTCATCGTCACGTTGGTCTCACCACCTTCCGTTCGTTCATCAAAGTCCTCATCTCCTTCCTCGGAAGCAACAGAATAATCCGATTGGCCATCAGACTGATCATCCTGCCAGTCTGTATCGAAACAAGAAACATGAATTTTAATTTTTCCTGTTCACCGCTTAAGTGTGGTTTATATTCTAATAGTGTTAGCACTCTCGCTCACCTCTGTCCTCCTGAGAGCCATCGTTGTAGTTGACCTGTTTGCGGATTCGCTTGCCCTTGCCCAGATTACGAGCCAAATCCTCCTGCTGCTGCTCGTAATGATGTCGGAGCAGTTTCTCCCAGTAATCTGGATCCACGCTTTCCTCCTGCTTGATGATCTCTCTCTGAACTTCCTCTTCCTGAGGGAGAAGGCGGGAAACAATGAAAAAGAGCAAGAGATAGAAATGACAGCATGACCAAACCATAACTTGATGTGTCGTCATATTTTGCTATAAAAATTGCAAATGTTTTTGTTTTTAAAAATGTATATCTAGAGAAATACTTACAAAAAAATGAAATTAGAACAAAAAAAATGCTGTTACTATTGTAAAACCAAACTGTATTGAATAAAAATAAAAATGTATAATATTATATAGCATAGCAGCAAGGGAGAGTGCAGACGGCATGCCAGAAACATCGGCGCCATCTTTGCAATATATTTTTAATATAAAAATTAATACATTTTCTTACAGTATACACACATAAACACACACTTATAGCTGCCCTCAAATTTTTTTAAATATTAAAACCCAAATTATATTAACATTATAATATTTTACTGTAAAAACACACTAGACGAGTATAATATTAAAAGATGAAAGTGCACAGTGTAATTGTAATGTTACAATGTAATGAAAACAAGATTTACAAGTGCTTCTCATTACAAGTTTCTGAAGCTGGTTGGAACAAATTGCGTTCCCAAAAAGCAACACTAAGCCATATCACGACTGTGCTTTAATTGCGGATTAAACAGTGCAATCCTAGTGCCAGACGTTCTCCCACACTCACCGCTTCCTCCTCGTCCTTGACCACATACTGAGCCACTTTGAAGGAGCTGAGATACTCGTTCATGCTCTGGAGCTCGGTGTCATCGGTGGCGTCCTGGTTACGATCCAGCAGCCGGTCGATGGCTTTGTCATCATAGTGAATCACGCTGCTGTCCTCTTCTTTATTCTCTCCTTAACAGACAAACACAAGCAGTTACAAGGTCAGTTCTTTAGGTGAGAAACTGAATGTATGAAGTAAAGTGCTTTGTAACTCCAGCCGCACCTTCTCCCTCGTCTTTGAAGAGCTCCTCAGTACCAAATTTGAGAATGTCATCAAGCTCCTGTTTAGACATTGAACCTGTCTTTGAGCCCAATCCAGGACGCACCACCAAGTGAGTCAACATCATCTTCTTCTTGGCCACCTTGAGATTAAAATAAACACCAATCAGTTTAGATTCAAATGACAATGTTGGCAAAAAACAATTGTGTAACAAAAGAATAGCGTACCTGAGTAATTCTCTCTTCTACAGAGGCTTTGGTCACAAAGCGGTAGATCATAACTTTTTTGTTTTGACCAATCCTGTGAGCTCTGCTAAAGGCCTATAAGAGAAGACACCAGCGTGTCATACACGGAAGATTTTTCTTAAACATCAGACATCCATTGCTGATGCCTGATCTCACCTGAATGTCATTGTGAGGATTCCAGTCGGAGTCGTAGATGATGACGGTATCTGCGGTTGCCAGATTGATACCCAGACCGCCGGCTCTGGTCGACAGCAGGAAAACAAACTGGGGAGCACCAGGAGCTAGAGCAGGACAAAAACACATCCGTTGTGACACTTATTTAGAGCAAGAGAGTCACATCAGTTACACAGCACACATCTGGACTCACCATTAAAGCGGTCAATGGCTTCCTGTCTCATGCCTCCTGTGATGCCTCCATCAATGCGCTCATATTTGTAGCCCTCGTTCTCCAGGAAGTCTTCCAGCAGGTCTAACATCTTGGTCATCTAGAGAGGAGGGACAAAACATCTTAAAGTCCCGTCTTAAAGTCTTATAGTAAATGAACGCTAATAAATAAATGCTTCTGTACCTGAGAGAAGATGAGCACTCTGTGTCCACCCTCCTTGAGTTTCCGCAGCATCTTATGCAGTAGCAGCAGTTTGCCAGAAGATTTGGTCAAGGCACCGCCTTCGTACATCCCATTGGGCATCTTGGCAGCTTCCTGTTTCACAAAGCCAATCAGACGACATCTCAATCTTTCATAAATACACAATTTCCTCAAATATCCCATTATATGACATGTTATTGGTCTGTTATTAAAGGCACAGAAGAAGAGGACAGTACCATAGCAGCAACAGGGAAGAGATAGGGATGATTACAGCACTTCTTGAGGTCCATAACGACGTTCAGCAGAGAGACCTGGTTTCCTCCGCCCCGAGTGTTCAGAGCCTCAAAATTGCGAGTCAGGATGAACTTGTAATATTTTCTGGATCCAGAGATAAATGATTTAGAAACTCTGGCTCACGTAACCTACTTCTTAGTCTATTCCTCCTCACATACTCACTTCTGCATGGGGCTGAGCTCGACTCGAACGATGAGCTCTGTTTTGGAAGGCATGTGCTTGAACACGTCAGCTTTGAGTCTCCTGAGCATGTGTGGTCCCAACATATCGTGAAGCTTTTTGATCTGGTCCTCCTTGGCAATGTCGGCAAACTCCTCCAAGAAGCCCTCAAGATTACTGCAGAATGAGAGAGAAAGAGCGTGTCATTAAATGTCTGCAGATTCCCAGGGGGCCACCAGATGGTGCTAAATGGATTCACTTGAAAGGATCAAGAACAGGATTTTGTTTTTTAATAAAAGCATATGCAGATTTTTATTTATATTCATTTATGCTTCCTTACAACTTACAAATATTCATAAATTGTTGAATAGTCCATGAGTTTTCTATCGCAAGCACCAAAAAAACAAAGTAGATTTTGAAATAAAATAACAGCAAAAATAATATTAATCTATTTAAAATGAAGTGCAATGTGAGAATCATTTTACTTATTGGTTTCAACAATCTTTAGATTTTAAATGAATCAGAAACACACCTGAATCTCTCTGGTGTAAGGAAGTTCAGCAGATGGAAGAGCTCTTCTAAGTTGTTCTGTAGAGGAGTTCCAGTCAACAACAACTTATGCTGCAGCGGGTAGTTGTTCAGCACCCTGAAAAACTACACAAAACACCACAGCAAAGCATTACAACCTCAATCCACCACAAAAAAGCAACATCAATGCATAATCTGTGCTGGTCTCACCTTAGACTGATTATTCTTCAGTCTGTGGGCCTCGTCAACTACCAAACAAGCCCAGTCGATGGATCCCAAAACAGCCGTGTCTATAGTGATCAACTCATAGGAGGTCAGCAGAACATGGAACTTCACTGAGGCTTCTTTCTGCGTGACCATGACAAAACAATCTATCATATTTATATAGATTCAAGAGACTTCACAGTCTTCAACGGAAAGAGTTTTCTATCTCACTAACCTTCATCTTGGAGGGTTTCTTGCCACCACGGATGGCGTTGTTCTCAAAGGAGAACTCGTTTTCTCTGATGACAGCCCTGCTGTCTTTGTCTCCGACATATGTGACGACATACATATCGGGGGCCCACATTTCAAACTCTCGCTCCCAGTTTATGATGGTGGACAGGGGGGCACTCACCAGGAATGGACCCTTCGAATGACCCTGGAGAACAAAGACACCAGCATCTTATAACTGAAAAAAGGCTATATCTTATACGAAAGTAATAACGTAACATTCAATCGTTTGGCGACATTACATTTCTACACTTACAATACGTGACATACATCCATAACATACTATTTAGCAACAACATTGTATGAAAACATACGAAGAGTTCAGATGCAAAAGCCGTCATCAAAGATTTGCTTCTTTTTAAATCATATTTATGTTCAATTATTTCCCTTTAATTGCATAGAAAAGGACCTATACACTGCAATTAGAGTAAAATTACATAACGGCCAATTTTTACCAATTGCTACTGAACAGTAACATCATCATTATTTTATTTTATTTTTTTCTAAGAAAGCAAGCATGCATTAAACTGAACAAAAATGTCAGTAATGTTACAAATTAATGCTGTTCTTTTGGATTTTTTTTTTTTTTTAACAAAATTGTGTTTTTACACAAAACTATTAAACCATTTGCAACATTGAGCATAAGAAATATTTTTGAGCACCAAATATTAGAGGGATTTCTAAAGGATTATGTGACACTGATTGCAAACTTGAAACATTTTCAGCATCATAAATATAAATGATGCAACATAAAATGCATAAAAACTTATTATGAAATAAAATGATCACTATTTTACAGAATGAGAAAATAAATGACGCCTTTCTAAGCGTTAGAGGCTTTTTTCCAAGCATCAAACCACACACCTCTTTATACAGTGAATAGAGGAAAACAGCAGTCTGCACGGTTTTTCCCAGACCCATCTCGTCTGCCAGGATGGTGTCGGTTCCCTGAGCCCAGGAGAAGCGGAGCCAGTTGAGCCCCTCCAGCTGGTACGGATGCAGCGTCCCGCCCGTAGCGTCCAGATACTCTGGCTGACGGTCAAATTTAATAGTGGGCTACAGGAGGATAAGAAATTGGTTTTAGCCTTCGATGAGCAAGTGAACGGTGCAGCTGGGTCAAAAAGGTGCACAAGTAGTGTGTAGGACGCTCACTTACATCCACCACAGGGTTCTCTGGAGGTCGGTCCAGTTTCCGCATCTTTCCTTTGATCTTCATCTTCTTCCCTGGTTTACCTTCATCACCCATCATTAACTCCCTTTAAGAGGAAATAAAGATGAATCTGATGAATGTGTGAACCAGTATGCGTTTTCTTGCACTGGCAGGTCTATAAACTCAAAGATTTCACATTTTGTGTAATCAGATTTAGTGTAATTAATTAATATCTTAAATTAAAAAAACAAAAACAAAAAAATAATAATATTTATATAACAAAATTAATATTCTTTTGTGTACCTCTTGAATACCAGGGCAATCAGTAACTATTTATTATTTGATTTTTGCATTTGAAATCTGAAATAAAAAGCAAGTATTCAACAAAAACACTTTCTAATTTTCATCAAGTTTAAGCTGAAGCTTTAAAATTACTAACTGGAAATATTTTAACATCTTCAAAAAACTAAAATAGAAATTAAACTAAAACATACATAGTAACATTTAGCAGGCACAAAAAAATGCTAAGAAAACTAATTACTGTTAATGTTGAGGAAATAAATTAAAAAAAATGTAAAAATAGATTATTATAAAAATTTATTTAAATACTGATAAACTTGTAGCATATAAATAAATAAAACAAACAAACTGAATATAAATAAAAACTCTAAAATAAAGCGGAAATTCATGTTAATAAATCCAAATAAACATTAATATAAATTATAAAAGTACATAAAACTAAAAAATAAAATATTTAAAAAAATAAAAAAATGGTGACAAGAGCACATAAATTAACTAGAAATAACACTAAAGTAAAATGTTAGGAATTATATAAAAAGTTTAAATAAAAAGTGTATATTAAAAGAGTTCTAAAAACACTTTGCATCTTTACAGCAGTGTCCATGCACATGTACCTGTGGTTCCAGTACTGCAGTTTGTAAGCATCAAACTCTGGTACATCCATATCCTCTGCTTCCCAGGTGGCCTGATCATATGTTAAATCCCTCCACTTGATGAGGTAGTGACAGTTACTCTTTTTATCTACACTGAAAACAATAAAACACAAGAGGTACGACATGAGCAAAGCCATGAAATCAACCCAAAGCCATTCAATCCACAGTTCCTGAAGCTCATCTCACCTATGGTTTAGGACGCGGTGAATCATCATCCACTCCATCTTGATGCCGAAGCGATAGTACTTCTCCTCCATCTTAGCATAGGTGGGGTCTTTTTTCTTCCTCTTGTCGCTCTTCTCTTCCTCTCCATCGGCGCCAAAATCTATGGGAGGGGGTTCGTCCATGTCGTTCTTGCGCTGGTAGTTTCTGAACATCACCTGACAGTGCATCTCCAGCTAGAGAGAGGAGGTGCGGGCCAAAGTTCAGCCTGAATTCGGGATTCAAAATGGACCAAAATAAGAACCAGTGCAGGTACCTGCAGCTCAGAAACCCAGGAGCAGTGCCAGTAGGACATATTCTGCCATTTAACGAAGAACTCCCTCTCAGGGCGGCCAGCCAATGGTTTGGGGTCAGGGGCATCAGCTGGGAGGTCACTGGGCCGTGGCACAGGGGTCGGGGGAGGAGGCTCACTCCAGCGCCAGGTCAGAATCTTCTGCACCTTACCTTTCATAGCAGGACACTAGAGGGACAAAAAGAGGTGCAAATTATTGCACGATAAAGACGAACGTTTTATTGTGGAAAGAGTCGAATCTGTATTTTTTTTTTTTCCAAGGGTAAAATAAGTAATAAGTATATTAAAAAGTGGAATAAGAAGGATAGTACTATACATTATTAAATCAAAGCTAGGTTAAGAAATGTGTCAGTATTGGGATTAGTAATGTAAATCTGGTTATTAAATCACAATTATTTATATACATAATCATATTAGTTATATAAATTATTTATGCCAAAATAACACAAAAGTAGTTTTTTGTACAATAGAGTGCCAATTTTTTTTTTTACTTTTATTTAAATATTATTTATTATGCATGTGTATTATATCAGATTTGCATTTCAGTATCTCTGAAGCAGGCTATTTAAGTGCCAAATACATGTATTTGTTATTTAAATAGTAATTATGTATTAATTATATAGCACATTTGCATAATAAATACATGTATTTTATATTTACACATTACTGTTATTTACATTAAATTTTTATTATAACTCAAAAGTAGGATAAGTAAATCCTGAGTACTTCTATTTACACTTAATTTCTATATTTATTATGTATAGATCGAGATTTTAACGGCATTGCATTTACGAACTAATACTTAAAACAACAGTATTTTGTAAATATAACTTGTATTTATCATCATATTTTGTTTTGGTATTACATTTAAAAATGTACAGTTATCTATAGATATTGTGTGCATACTACATAAAATGTATTTATTATATAACATATTTCAAAAGCAGGTCATTTGTGTGCCATTTGAGTCTCCAACATTTGTTTTGCTGTAGTAACATTAATGATAAATCAATTAATTGATCAGTCGACTATGAAATTTCTGGAAAATTGACAGTCTCCCGTGACCCCTGACCTTTAATCTTATTTACAATTTGTAACATGGTTGACTCACAGTGCAGCGAGGGCAGATCCATTCTCCGTTGGGAATCTCAGGCAGTGGTGGGTTAAGGCAGTGGATGTGGTACGATGAGGGGCAGGAGTCACAGCACAGCAGCTCTCCGCCATCTTTACACACCCTGCAGAACTCCATGTGATGGTCGTCCTCCTCTGCTTCTCCTCCGGCCTCGTTATCCTCCTCTCCCTCTGATGCGTCCTCACGAGCCTCCCACTGGATGCCCATCTTCTCCTGAAAGAGGAACAGATGATGCTGAGCACGGTGGCACATTAGGGCTTGACACACAGCTATTTGAACAAAGCTGAACATTTTACGAAGGCAGCTGCTGCAGATTCAAAAAAGTTGGTTCACTCACACAGTGTGGGCAGCTCCAGGTACCCTCCGGTGCTTTCTCCATATCAGGGTCCAAGCAGACCATGTGATAAGCTCGTGGACAGGTGTCACAGAGAATGATCTCTCCTCCCTGCTGACAGACCTCACAGTAATCCTGATGATCCGTCTCGTATCCATCACCATCATCATCACCTGGAAGAGAAAGAGAGAGGCTGCATCAACGATGATAGTAGGACCCTGTGATGTTTCTCAGGACAGAAATGTGAATCCAGTTCAAAGAAGAAGGAAAAAAAAGAAAAAGAGGTATAACACCTTAATACTAGTATTGTACAGTTCCTACTTAAAGTATTAATAAAACGAAAACCTAATTTTAAAGAATATCAAATGTTTCTTCCATGTTTTAGTTTTAATAGTTATGATTATTAATGATTTAATATAAATTATAAATAAAGAAAAACAAAAAAGGCACAACACAATTTCTGGAAAAAAAATATAAAAAAATAAAAATAAAAATAAATAATTAATCTTTTAAAAAATTGCATGAATTTAATAAATCACAAACATTTTTGATTAGTAAAAAAAATAGCTAAACCATTAAAGAGAACAACTTAGACTGAAAAAAGGAGTCCAAAAATATTAAAATACGGGGAGTGTGAAATATTATTAATTTGGGAGAAAATAAAACCGATTAAATAGGGCTCTATGAATTTTTCATTTTAGGGGAGGATCTCTAACTTCACAAATGTTCCTGACAGTTTTAATATGTACAAGACACACTGTTTTCCAAATCAGTTCTCTCATGAATGCAACAAAAACTACAAATCTTTTGGTCTCTTCAGTTGTTATGATGCACACAAGGCCTATCCCTGGCCTGATTAAGCCAGCTATTCACAAGCACAGACAAAGAGAGAACACAAGATCCTCACCTTTTTTCGTCTTCTTTTTGGGCTTCTTTTTAGTGCTGCTGCGACTACTGCGGCTATTTGACCCATTAGAAACGGACACACTGTTCATACTGCCATCATCAAAATCACTGTCCACGTCAACATCGTCCTCCTCACTCTGAGAAAGAAAATTTGATATAAAAAGGAGATTGAGGCAGAGAGAAATACACAGTGAGCCTGATAAATGACCAGGAAGTTACTTGGATCTCATTAGCGAGACGCTATGTCTAAAATTAGAGCAAAGAAAAAAACAACTTTGTTCATGGAAAAAGGTTAGAGGATGAGTGCAAAGGGAAGCTGGAGAAAAGAAACTATGTATAGAAACGAGGTTCTTACAGATGAGCGTTTCCTCTTGTTGTTGAAGCCTCCGAGTTTGATCTTTAGAGGAGCAACCTTTTTGGTCTTCACCTTCTTCTCTTGAGGTTTGGGAGCGGGTTTGGACTTCTTGCGTGCATTGGGGCCTTGAAACGCACAGGAATGAGCATCATTTTTCAATGCAGCAAACGATTAGTGGCTAAGAATTCCTACATCACAAATAAACTCAAGGTAACATTTTATAACGCATTTAAACAGAAAACAGCATATTAAATTGAAATAACATTTTAACTGTAATAACAAACAAATGCAGGATTGCTGAGCATAATTACACATCTAGCAAAAACCGTGCAGACCACAAACATTTCATCAATTTTCATGCGTTTTAAATTTGAATTCACATACTTTAAAAGTCTTAATTTGCTTTTCTGCACCGAAACCAATAAGCAGCCCATGTTTGCTTCCTTTTTTGCACGTGAAACGAGCAACAGCAGTTTGCTGTTGGGTCAAACAAGTGCCCCATTTTTAAATAATAGCTTCTCGGAAACCATTATAATGTGACAAGATCACAATTTAAAAATAATCTACAGTGAAATGAGCTTCACGGCACAATGAAGTCGGTGCACAAGACCAAGGAAACCATGATTTCTCAACACAGCGAAAGCAACTGCTGAATCTCCATAATAATACAGTTCAGTTGAAAACGCACAAATGCTGCATGGTGAAAAAACACAAACAAATCGGGACCCACCCTTGCCCTCTTTTGTCTTGGCTTTGCGCACGGGAGCTGCTGGTGTGGACTCGGCACTGATTTGGGCTCCGGTGGCAGCGGCTGGGGTCTCTGCGGCCGTTTCGACGGTTACTGCGGCGCTTGCGGCCGCCAGGGCTGTGGTGGCAGCAGCCGAGCCCCGCAGAGGGTTGTTAGTGCTGAACTCCCTCCACTTCGCTCCCAAAACCATCATCATTTTGGAAACAGCGATTTTGGGGTTCTTGGCAGCAATCAGAGGCCTGTGAAATTGGAGGAGGACATAATGGTTGCAATTAAGGGGGAGATACATTTAAATTTTATTGCCATCATTCTTATGTTGGTTTAAAGCCAACAACATATTCCAGACCTGCACGTATTAAAGAGCCCCTATTATGGGTTTTTAAAAATGACCTGCGGTGCGTAACAGCTCTGAGTGGATGAAAACATCCTGCAATGTTTTAAATCTGAAAGCACACCATGTATAAAATTATTGTCTCTCTAAAGAAAGAATCGTCTCCGAATCATTGAAATTAGACGTTTTTAAAACAATGTTAACGAAACGTCTAAATTAAACACTGCTCTGAATGAAAAGGCAAATTCATTCTTTGTCTCTATATGCTGCTTAAAAATAGTGGTTTTCCCCAAAATAGCACTGCCTCACAAACGTAGCTTTTATTATGAAATGGAAAACAGACCGATCAGACCAATCACAGCAGATTAGCGTCACGCAAAATAGTGGGAGGCATTAAGCAAGCGAGGTACAACGAAATGCATATTATAAGAGAATGAAAGTGCTTTTTGACCTTGCATGCATGTGAACCTGTTGTTGTTGGACTCCTAAAACCAAAATATGAACTTCTTGTTACCCATAATAAGGGCATTTTACCGTCATGCAATGCTCCACATGAGTCACCTTTCATATCTAGTGCTTTACTTAATACAGATTGTTTCTTCATAGCATACTTCCGGGAACTTCTTACAATATGAGTCAAAGCAGCTTTAAAAAAAGACAGGCGTGTCTTCATTTAGCTCAAGGTTAATGCTGACTCAGTTCAGTAACTGTGGAAAAGCTCGGAAATTATGAAACATTTAGCTTAAAA
>JAUMHR010000076.1:16419296-16434607 GCA_032361145.1 Enteromius fasciolatus
TAAAAGTTGCTTAAATATCTTAATTTAACTTATGCCTAGTCCTGGCTTAAGCTAAGCCCCGTTTGTGAAACCGGGCCCTAATGTTCTAAAATGGAACCATGAAGAACCAATAAAGAACCTTTTATTTGTTAATAGTGTGTAAAGTTTACAAGGCAGTTGTGGCTGTAGAACTGAGGCCTCGTGTGTTTTCATTTTAAAACATAACTTTTGCTACAGTTACGCATATTGTTTACACTACTCCAGTGTTTTCGACCCTCAAAAACTGAGACTTTTGAAAAGCGATGGCATGGCTGCCCACATTTCTTCCCCATATCCTAGACAACCATGTAAACAATAACATCATGCTCATTTTTGTACCCATAGATATGTATAGGTAGATTCCCCATTTAAATAATAGGGAATCTACCTATACATGGTTGTATCTGCATAACTAGTCATGTGTCATGTGTTTTAGGTTCCTTAGTGTAAACGGAGAAATGCAGCGAAAACTCTAGTGTGGACGAGGATCATTTTCCTTCCAAAACACCATAAATGTTCCTAAAACTACGCAGTGCGAAATCACCTAATGTTCTTAAATGGAACCATAAAGAAGCTTTATTTGTTAGATTGTGGCAGTAGTGACTGTATAAATCATGCATTGTTCATCCATGGGAACCAAAAGTCCTAGTAAAATGACTTTGTATAGGATTAGTGACTATTAAACTTACATCATCAGTAAAGATAGCAAGCTTCCCACTCTCCAACATGTCTTCCAGCTCCTCATTGGTAGTTGTTCTGCCAGCTGATTAAAGACATTTAAAGAACATGGTATCAGCATGTGTCATGCTGGGTTATTTTGATGGACACTGTGTGTCTGCTAATGTGATAAAACGTGAATGCACTATCACTTGTATCTAAAAGTAAATGCATGTTCCAGTAATGTGGAGGCTGTTTCTCAGCTTGTGTTTGTGTGCGTGGGCTGCATGCATGCCAGAACTCACTAATTTCCAGTTGTCTCTGAATGCGGTCCTTGCAGCGGTCCCTGTATTTGGACTGCGTGGTGTTGTACTCCGTCATCACCTCCACAAACTTGCGTGACAGCGTGGAATGCTGTGGGATGAAGGTAGACATGCGGAGGCGTCAGGGATGTGGAGGTATAACTGCACATCGTGACGTGAATGCGTTCGCTGACAGTAGGTGGTTTAGAATAATGCATAGAGGGCCAAGTGTGATCTTCGTGAAATCGGGCCTTGCTTTTGCTGCAGTTTGGGATTACCCCGCTTGTTCTGTTTCTGGACAGCAGATGGCGCTGAGGAGGGTGTTTGACAGAGCTGCTCAGTGGGAGGGCAGAGGTCACAGGAAGTGTGCCTGTCTCCGAACACCCTGAAGGTCAGATTTGCTGCTGTTTTGCTGAATATTGCTTGCTGATATAACCAGTTTACATAACCTAAAAACTTTTACAGTTTTGAATATTACGTCCTATTATACAATATTCCCATATGAAAGACACAATGCATTTTTTTTTTTAAATAAAAAATGCATTTATTTACTACTTTTTTTTATTAATATAATAAATAATACAATATATATTTTTTCAAATATTACTTTTTTATTTTGCAATTAATTTGTTAAATGTGAATTGATGCTGAATTAATCAGCTTTTAAAATATCTCAAAATAATTTATAAATATACACACATGATAACTATATATAAATATAATATATGATTATGTAAATTAATAAAAAAAAATGTTTTTTTAAACAATATTGTATTATTTTAAATTTAAACTTTTATATAGTGAAATGAATTAAATGCTTTACTGATGGAAGATGCTTTAACTAAATGGACACAATACAAAAATGTAGTTTATTATTATCATCATATTATCATAACCTATGAATGATAAGTCTCTGAAAAAAAACCTGATCATTTATTAAATTGAATCGAATATGAAGAAAAATTATACTGACAAATAAGTCAATTGCGTAATTTTTAAGGCATATTTTGTAATCACATGAATTTAATAAGACCGAATAGAGTATTGATTGTCATTACAAGAGTGTTTTTAATTCCTTTCATACCTGTGTCTTGCGGATCCGCAAATCTGCAGATGATCTGTTCAACCCCTCCTCTTGCTCAATGCTTTGTTCGATTGCTGCAGAATAGAGAAGTGAACCGAATGTAATGAATTGTTCTAGTTTAAATGTACTAAAGCCATAACCTGCTGAACACACCCCATAGATTGACATTTCAAATAGCAGCTGTCTCTCTGCGGTTACCTGGCTACAACAGTTACTGAGGTGGCACAGCAACTACAACACTATCAAATCCACCCATGACACTAAAGTAATTGGCGGACCGAGCCGTTACAGTGGAAGTGCATGCACACTAGGTGTCAGACAAAGTGGTCCCAGAGTAATAACAAGTCCCTTAATCTCAGAAGAACAATAGATCTCACTGTCCACTTCAGGAGACAATGGGATTCACACTCCATTCAGTTCTAATGGAGCCCGGCACACCATGTGTCACTGGCTACATCAGAGAGAGTGGGGATGAAGTTGCTATCATAAGGACCATCACTGTTGGTTACTCGTATGTAGAAATGAAAAAGCAAAACAAATCCATTTATTTATGTATTTATTGATAGATTGATTGTTGTTTGTTAAATATTAGCTTTATATTATATATTATTATAATTATTATTATTACATACATGACACATCTATACTATATCTAAATAAATTAAATAAATATATCTATATAAATATATTATGATATTATTTATGTCACATAAAATGTTATATTTAATATCTCATGAATAATTAAATATGTAATAAGTGTATAAAATGCACTTATTATAAACATTTTAATATAAAACCCTAACCCCTTTTCCTATATTTAATAAATGTAAATTATATAAATATCATACATGATATTATAAATAAATATATTATTTATTATAATATTATATATAAATATAATACTGAATATTATTTAAACAAATAAATAAAATGAAACAATACAAATATTTATAAAATAATACATTTATAAAGAATTATAAATAATTAATTATAAAAATAAATGTATAACCTTAATCCCCTATTTTATATTTAATACATTTATTATGTAATTATATATTATATTATAAATAATATTAACACACAGTACATTCAGTACATAATAAATAACAAACAAATAATAAAATAACAATGTATATAATAACTTTTTTTAATTATAAAAATAACATTCATTAAAAGGGAGTACATTTATACTGATTTATTATAAAAATATAACCCTAATCCTTCACTCTATATATTAAAGTGTATATATTATATTATATTATATTATACTAATTACAAATATTAAAACTTTATTGTAAAAAAAAAATGACATATCTAGAATAGTCGATAATAAAAGGTTTGTGTTGATATCAGCCAATCAGTGTCATAATACAGTTTTTTTTCTGAGGAGACATTACAGCTCAGGTTACTGGCTCAACAAAAATGTTGTTTCTGAAGGCAAAGCAATGGAGTACAAGTCATACTTCTGATCGATCAACTGCCAGTGAGGTGAATGAGAATGCTGACTGATAGCTCTCTCCAGTAATTAGGCACTGGAATAATCAAAACTATTTTTTTATATAAAAACTATTTTTTAACAATTTTAATTGTCATTGTATTAGTTACTGAAAAATGTTATCTTGTGCTTAGGATGGAGTGCAACTTTGTCTTTTCCTGAGTGACTTCAGAAGGAAAGCACTTCAAAAGAGATTAGTCAAAACGAACTTTCTCTCTCTGAACATCCTTGGCCTCAGGTGACTGCCTTCAGAATCAAAGATCGTGTCTAAATTAGTCTTGCCTACGTGATGATGGAGGTGTTAGGAGCTTTACAAGGCTAAACTTAATGCATACTTGCAAATAGATTTCTCACGCTACATTCAAAGAGTCGAAAAACGTCTTAAGAATATTCACCATCTCAAACTGATCTCAGTTTCATAGTCTATATACATATGTATCGCTGTCAAACAATTAATCACGATTAATCGCTTCTAAAATAGGTTTTTTGTATATACTGTGTATATTTATTATGTATATATAAATAAAATAAATGTGATAAATGTAATAAAAATATTTTATATATATATATATTAAATATATTTATATATAATATCAAATATAATATAATAAAAATATAAATCCATTTATATTTTGCTTTCAAAATATATACTGTATGTGTGTTTTAATATATACATAATAAATAAATACAGTACAAACACATAATATGCAAAGAAAAGCTTTTATTCTGGATGAGATTAATCGCGATTAATCATTTGAGAGCACTAATGTAAATATATATATATATATATATATATATGAGAGAGAGAGAGAGTAGGCAATTAGACCTTAATGTTTTAGAAAATGTTATGACTGCCAAAATAAGCATAAACTTCCACTGCTTTGACTACTTCTGTTCAAAACAATTATACAAGACTTTAACATAATAAAGTTAGGTTTTATACCTTTTAATTTAGAGCGCACTTTATTGGCTGTCTTCTTAATGTCAGCTGTGAGGTCCTCCAACTCCTGCTTAGTCTCTGCAGAACAAGAACACAGGGAAATACAAAAGAGAAGCTGTTTAAATGCATATCATTTAGTGTTTTTAATGTTAATGAGCATTAGTTGCAATATATATAGTGACTAGATAGATAGATAGACAGGACTGAAGGACTGAATGTAACTGGTCATGTAACGTAGTTGCTCTTTTAAAGAGGAGAGCGAGGCGTCTGTGGTAAAGCGCTGGATGTGTACAGACTGCAGGCTGCAGTCATATGTTGATTGATAGTTACTGCAGAGCCATTCACTCCCTGGACACCACCTCAGCCTTTTCAACTCCCACCTACACACTCTCCTCTCCTCTGACTAATCCAATCCCTCGCTTCTTTCTCTCATGACAGTCTGATGACCATGACATTTCTTCCACTACGAGTGTTAATGCCAGGATCACCAGGGAGTATTTGTGCGTTTATTAAGAGGAAAAATGCACTTACAAATTCACGCTGAAATATCTGCTGTATGTGTACATGGATTGATTTTAGTTTCAGAGTTTAGTATTTAAATATGTACTGCATTATATCCGTTGAAGTGTGTTTTATAATGCATTTCATATAAATGCAAAACATATCATCACAAAATAGGCTTTAATAAGCCAGGTTGAGGGATTTAGACAACCCCATGCTTCAAATCTCTGGGCGCCTCCTTCTGGCCATCAATATTGTGACTCCTGCTGATCACTTTCAGAGGGATGGACGGTGGGCGTCGGGTGGGAGAAGAGTGATAAATTATACGTCTATACATTGCGCACAGTAATTTATCACTTTGATTGTCATTTCATAGTATATGCGGACGATTCCTCAATTAGGGGAACGTTTCTGTCCCCACGGATGATTGCTTTTTTAGCTTTAAAGGATAGATCGTAATAGCTTTAAACTTATTAATTGTGTGTCCTTAATTACTTTTTCCTCATTTTTAGGACTGCTGAAAGGTTACATTTGCAAGACTTTCTCCTTTTTTCCTCTTTAGTTGTCTTATTAGCTTTTTAGCTACCAGGATTCATTTCACACCAGAGGAGCATGTTGAACTGACCAAACTGATAAATGTATGTATTGTATGTATAACAATTTTTAAAGCTTTCATAAAAATCTAAAAAACATTGCCATAGAAACATAGAAATCTGAATTTTTAAAGTAAAAATATTAAAAATTAATTTAAAAAAAAATTTAAAAAGGGACGATATAATTATATATATATATAATTTCAAGTTTTTTATTTGTTATTTCTTATTTTAGAGAATTAAAACTGTAGCAAAGAGATTATCACAGTTAAAAAATTGTGATTAATAAATGGATATATTTGTATATGTATATATATATTTGTATAGGTAAAAAGCTTTTAGAAAAATCTCAAAATTACTCATTTTAAAAATAAATTTAAAATTAAATTTAAATTTAAAAAAGAATGTTTAAAAATAAAAAAATAAAAACTTAAAAGAAGAATTCGATAACATTAACATTAATGCCAATAAGATTAATGCTGTTTAAAAAAGTTTCCTTTTTGCTTTTTAGCTACGAGACTAGCAAAGCCACACTGAAAAGCACTTAAAAAGCAATGCTGTCGTGGAAAACAAATGCTCTGTTCAGTCAGTGGTGTCTGTTAAAGTGCTGTAGTCAGGGTGTGGCTGCTTCTCCTGTCCATCGATTCAACAAAAGTGTAATGTATCTCCTGTCACTGAGTTCGCATCATAATATTTGCACATCGCTACACTATTGTTGTGCTTACAGACAGCTAAATGCTCTTTCCCGCTTTATGAAAACAAGCCATCGTCTCATGTCAGCTTTTTGTTTTGTTTTTTTGCTCATGTGGTCGAGAGATCGATTTGACCGGCAGGGATGTTTCTTGTCACACCCACTGTTTAACATGACATCTAACCAGCGCTTTAATCGCTCTTGAATGTGTTGCCACAGATTTGCTGAAACAGACTTGCTGCAGAAACGCGAGGTTTAGTATTGCTGCAAAATCTACACAATTCAGCTTTTTTTCATTGTCAGAATTACCCTAGAAAATATTAAAAAGCTTTACAGATTCTGTCTAGACATCGTACTTACTATGACTTTATAATATTTTATCAGATAATGTTTCTTTAATGTGAATGTACCTGAGATTTATTATAGATAAATGAACTCCATGAACCTGCAGTTCTGTGCAACATATGGTGTTTGTTGATGTCTACTAAAGATTATGTAATTTCTGCAGGGTTATTGGTTATTTTTGACCGCCGCCTACTGCAAAATACATTTAGCACAACATTCTAACAAATAAATACTTTTATGCTTGCTATCCAGAGCACAAAAATGTCTAATTTATCACCCCTCCGCTAAGTACCGCAAATAGTTTTTTACCTGCTAACGTCACTCGCCTGCAGGGCAACTTGAAGAACGTTTAATGTGATGGCTAATTTAGTCAATTAAGCTGATTGGGTGAAATGCATTAATAAACTAGAACAAAGTAGTAACCATTAGTCACCCGTAGAGCCAGCAGAGGTGACCATTTCTGCTCAAGGTCACATCTGAAGCTGAACAAATGAGGGACTCCCTCCTATTTTAGCAACCTGGCTTTTTTTTTTTTACAAAAAACGTTGCGCAATGTTTAGCTTTGTACAGTACCACTTAGAAAAGAACATTAAAAAAAAACTAGGGTGACCTTAGTAAAGGGAAAATCTAAAATGCTTTAGTTGGTATCTGAAGAAACTGGGCTGCTAACATAGATGTTGTGTATTAGCGTCGAGAAGTGCTGACCCAGAAATGTTACTGAGATCACAATAACACTAGATCACTTGAGGGCGAGGGGGATGGGGTTGCAGTCTTGGTTAAGGATCTAAGCGGCAAACACAAAAGTTAGCTTGATCCCAAGTAGGGCTGACCCGTGAACTTTCCAGCGACTGAGATTATATCCCTGTCATCGTATTGAAAGTAAGACATTTTGGATAAAAGGCACCAGCTAAACCAAAAATGACAGTGCCGTGTCTGTCTGTGGCTTTTTGTATGTTTTCCTGTGACTGAATTCAAAACCTTCTGCAGTAAAAAAAGCCCTGGCGATGAAGCTTTGATGCAGTATGCACTACATGTATAACATTACAAACACAAGAAATAACAAAACACACAACACAGAATACAAGGAGAACAACTAATGCTAAACATTTAAAGCCATAAATTACATTTTCATCTTATATATTTACTCCCATGTCGTTAAGCTGTGTATAAATTTGCGAAATGTGCATCTTTAGTTTATTAAAAATACAGTAGATGGCGATTTATACAACATTATAGTCCATATGACTACTTAAATTATTCATTTTGTAATTTTTTTAACATATGTATATAAATAACTGCCCACTTTTGTTGTCACCATAAAAAGTGCTGCTAAAATGTGTTATATCAACTTAAATATCAAATATAGATTATTAGTAGTGCTGTCAAACGATTAATCACAATTCATCGCATCCAAACGTTTTGTTTTGTGTAGCCTATGTTTATTATGCATCTATAAATATACACACAGCATGTTTTGAAATATTTACATGTATATATTTATAATGTATATCATATATATATTTTTTATATAAATGTAACATTTTATTGTAATGTATACATGAATGTGTGTGTATTTTTATAAACACAAAAAATGTACCCAGTACAAACATATTATGTAAACAAAAACTATTATTTTGGATGCCGTTCATTGCAATGAATCATTTTACAGCACTAGTTATTAGGGAAATTCCTTTCAGTTTAGTTTGACTCAAACACAAATGCACAAATAACGTTGTGAAACTAATCACAGCAGTTTCTTTTGGATGACATGAGGGTGAGTAAATAATAAGGGCGTTTTCATTTTGGGTGCACTGTTACTTTAAGAATGACTGTATTTAATATGTTCTCCATCTCTCCTCGGGTTTCTGGTTCACACTGACACAGATATCGAGACAGACACTCAACTTCCACAGGTTCCCTTCATCCTTCATGCAGCGTTGTGAAAACAGACAGGGAGGAAAGCAAAAGAAATCAAAGAAAACAACAGAAAATAATGTTCTTATGCAGGCATGCAACAACTTACAGTAACAGAAGCAAAAAAAAAAACCATGCAAAGTGAATCACATGCAGTCAAATGTATGAAACTAAACTGTCAGACACAACCAGACGTCATTTATTAAAGATTCATCTATAGCAGCTGAGTCATTCGCAGGCTGTGGGTGTCTTGAGGGGAAAACTCGGTTCAATAAAGCACAAAAGAATAAAGTCACAAAGTAATGACTTTGCATTTAGTTTTAGTTAATAGAGATAAATGTGTTTTAATATGGACAATATATATTTGAAGAAATATTTGAGTACCTATACAAGTAAAACATTTCTTTGTTAAATACAATTGTAACTTGACCGATCTGACAGTCGACTTACTGCACATTTACTAAAGAGCTGCTGTGTCAGAATGACCTCACACATTAGTCACAGACAATACCGGAATGACTCGGACACTCATAGACATTTGCCGTAACTGAAGACTGTTGCTGGGGAAAGATGAAGTGAGCAGGATTTTTTAGCAACGTTTGAGGACTGAAGAAACAGCCTCCATAGATGCAGTGTGGGCCGGTGCACTATGAGGTGTGTGGGCTGGGTCTAACAAACACTTAAAGCGATGTGGTGGCAGTGCCTCTTTTGTAGAGTGGGTGGCGCAAACGCAAGGTATCGGAGAAAGGCTTGAATAGGCTCACCGATGAGCTCATATATCTTGCCACGCAGCTGCAGTGAAGTCATGGAGCTGGTGCTTTCCATACGCGATAAATAGTCTATAGATTTTGCAATCGTCGCAACTTTCCTGCATTTTGACAGAGTATGTATACTGCTTTTTTTAGAGGTTGAGCAAGCGTAAAAGGAATAATTTACCCCCAAAAGAGTTTTTTTTTTTTTAATTCATCATGAAACAAATTTAGAGACCTGTAGTATTACATCACTAATGGATCCTCTGCAGTGAATGGGTGCCGTCAGAATGAACAGCTCATAAAAACAATAACATTGATCCACAAGTAATCCAAACCGCTTCAGTCCATCAGCTACTGTCTTGTGAAGTAAAAAACAAATCCAGAAGTATCCATGATAGCATTCTCTCCATTCATTCCATAACATTCGTGTCTGAATCAGGGGAGACATGTGCATCGATCAAGCAAAAACAATTACAGTTTTGTTGCTGAGAAGTCAAGAGGAAATGGAATTCTTCTTATCATAGATTATGGGCTGAATATTTGGACAGAAACAAGAGTTTAAAGTTACAATTCATTGATGAATTAGTTTTTTTACAGCCTTTTCCTTTTACAAGATGTTAATTGATGGACAGGAGGGGTGTGGATAACCTGTGATGTTTGTATCAGCTGTTTAGACTCTCATTCTGACGGCACCCATTCACTGCAGAGTAAGTGATGTAACGCTACAAACAAACTCATCTGCATCTTTGATGGTCTGAGTGCATTTTCAGCAAATGTTAGTTTTTGTGTGAACTATTTCTTTAAAAGCATTACTGAAAATTCAGAATTGTTTATTTACTCACCTTCTGCACATAAAACAGTCCATATGAATTTATTCATCACTGTGTTCATCTGTTCCCCATTGAACGATTTTAAATACAGCACACAAGTTTTAATGTTTTTTTGGGGGGTTTTTTACCTACGTTTATGTAAAGAAGGTAAGTAAATGATTCATCTTTGAGCGAACTATCCCTTTAAGGGCGAGCAGAATAGTAGACATGGCAAATATATCCAGTGCATCGCTGTTAATGCTGAAGACGTGGGTGGAGGTGATTGCTAAAGTAAAAATTTGTCATCTTGGCCTGAGATATAGATATGCATTCACAAACATGTGTCCACGTGGTGTATTTCTGTGTGCGAATGGATGGATACGGAGGAGGTAAAACTTGTCATTCCATGCCTGATCGCATACAGTACGGAGGTAAGGAACTACCTTCCAGGCAGAATGATCATTTTTCGACCACACTGAATGCTTTAACATAGATGCATACGCTTATTTTAGCTATAACTGTGCGCTGATGGGTGGAACTCACTTTCATCAGGGTTGGGTGCTGCTAGGATGGCACTGTGCTGCTTCTTGACCTGTTCTACATCCTCTGACAGCTTTTCAATACAGCCACGGATCTCCTCCACCTGTCAGGAGAACATGCGTCAATACAGTGACATTTTCAAATAGGACAATTCGAATGGAAATGTAGAATAAATCTGCTAGCAAATAGTCATGCTCTGCGGTAAGAAAATAATTTAAGCAGCTTAATAAAATGTGGATCAATTTAATATATATGCTACATTACAGATAATGCAAATTGTTGCATTAAAAGTTAGCTATAGAAATGTATTGGATATTAATATTTAGTAAGCAAGCATGAAGAAATTAAACTGCATTAAAGCATAAATTGCATAAAAACAAAAAGCATTTTTTTGTTTTATTTCTTCGCTTTAAAATGTACTTAGATTATGTTTTCAACTGATTTTTTACAGTTTGTGTATGTAAAGGCTGGAATACACATCTCCTGTGCAGATTTTTGCCACAATTTGCAGTCTAGACGAGCCAATGCTAGTGGCTAAAAAGACAGAGCCAGCCTGCATTCAGAGTTGACAGATTTCACAGACAACCAAACAGTGTTTGATGGGCACAGACTGAATTTTTTAGCTTGTACAATTTTAGCTTCAGTCATTTAGTATACGATGCAGTTTTGTTCTCTGTAACCCTTTACACAGTTAACATGTAGTGTTCTCAAATCTGTTTACATTAAAGTCATTGATTGTGTTCCCTTTTTAAATTGAATTCAAGCTGATAATGAACAAAACTTATTAAATCATCTACATTTGTATAAATATCAACTGGATATGAAGATATTACCTGTTCAAAAAATTCATCCATAAAGTGGTCTCGGTCGACATGAACGACTTCCTCATCATCGTCACTGTCCTTAGCCTGTGACAAAAACAAACACACCACTTAAACGTCTTGATAATCTCAACGCAAGAGAACAATTCTTCAAGTAGATGAAAAAGCGTGTTTTTATAATGTTGGACGAGCACAGAGAGAGATAATAAAACGGCAAATCTTGCACACCATACCAATACAGAGAAAAGAAAAATATATATTATCATAAAGTAATTAACATTTACATGGTTTCATTTAGCTGATGCTTTCATCCAAAGCGAGGGATACAACAACGTAAGTGATTCATCTTACACAGACCGTAATATGAGACATAAGAGAAAGAGAGGAAACATCAGTATTAATTCTTTGTTGCTGTTTTCGGTGGCATCACTCAATATCTCACCCAAGAACACAGTAATAATACAAAAACACTTGATATCTATACGCCACGCTGCTCCTGTGTTTAAAGAGCAACCATATTTTACACATCCAGACATCTAGGATAAAGTAGGGCAGCCTAATAAACGAATGCAAATCACATGTTTTCAGATGAGCACACGGTGTGTCACATTTAAAAGATGGCTTGATTGTGTTCACATATTGGTATGAGAATTGGGGATAGCTGGAGGGCCATCTCAGATTAGCTGTATGGCCAATCCACGCTGAGCAGAATAGGACGTTCTCCTGTGTGTGTAGCCATAAAGACCATCCCGCCTCTCAACCTCTCTAACCTTTCTGGAACTAATAGCTCTTCATTTCAAGCAAACTGCTTCCCATCCAATGAAATGGCTGTTTTCAGAGAGAAAACATATTTTATAGTGACAGCCAGGAGACTGAGCTGGAACCTTGTTTACTGGACGACGGATTCATATTCAGCAGTAATGTTGTAGTACTCCAGCACACATTTGGTGTTGTCTCCACTGCATTTGTCTTAGTCTCTAACTAAAAACCGAGGGATTTAATTAGTCAAGACTACAACGGTGGTTCCTAAATTGGTGGCGCCTTGTAGGATTCATATGCTGATTTATCAATTTGAACGGATGTGAAACATCCTGCTTCGATGCAATCAAGCTTGTTTCTAATATGATTTCTTTTGACACCACTGTGCAGAAATGACTGGGGAAGTATTTCATGAAAATGGTTACAAATACCAAAACAATTCAAAGCCTGATTGCAAAAAAAGCACTTATAAAATGTATGTTTAGAAACAGTTTTTGCTGTTTCAGCAGTGCTCCAACCCGACGTGACAATTACGAATAAACAAGACGACAAATGCGAGGCGGGAAGTCATGCATTTCTTTTGGAGAGTTTTATGAGAGTTGTGGGAGAATTTTCAGATCTTCAGATCAGATTCGATATGTAAAGTAAAGATACGATATGTCACTGTACACTGTTTGTAATACAAACTACAAGCGCAATGTAAAAATGCCAACGATATTTCTCTAACGTCATCTTTAGCACCTGCTATTTCTGTAAAGTGGACATATACTGTAAGTAAGTATTTTTTCTGTTTATCACTGTAGCCTTAGACATTATTTGTTCCTTCCAGCAGTAATGGACATAATGTACTGAATAGGTACTACATTTGAATCTGACCATTAAGAGTAAGCTTTATATATGCATACGAGTAGTATACTTGAAATTCAGCAGTACTACATCTGCAATGCTATTACTGTCACGCAACCTACCAATGCTTCACTGCCATTCATAAATCCTCTCCAGTGGGATCATGGGATTGTAAAGTGTTCACTGAATCAACGCTTCAGAATCCTGGCAAAGGCACTTGGTCAGTCAGGAACCGTTTCGTCTGCTGTTTTTCAATACTATGAATTCAGACATGATACTCTTTTGACGTAATGTTTATGTAGTAGTTGGAAATTATTTGATTTTGGCTAACGCACAAACATAAACACAACATTATCATAAACAAGTTCCTCATGACCGCCCCCTAGTGGCGTATTGTAAAAGTATTAAAGATGGCTTAAATTCAGTTAGCTTTAAATATGCTTTACTTTTGTTTTTGTAATCTACTTAATCTACAATAGTGGCCTATATCAGTAATAAAGAATATTACTGCTACAGCATCAACATAAATTTTTTTTTTCCAAAAAATATATAATGAGTGTATTACATGACCCTGGACCACAAAAGTCATATATTTGTACCAATAGCCAACAATACACTGTATATGGGTCAAAATTATTTTTCTTTTATAGTAAAGTAGAGGTCATGTTTTAAGATTTTTAGTAAATTTTCTACAATAAACATCAAAAATAAATTTTTGATTTGTGATATGCATTGCTAAGAACTTCATTTGGAGAACTTTAAAGAACTTTTTTTTTTTTTGTATCTCTGCCAAATATTGTCCTATCCTAACAAATCATGCTGTACATCAACTGAAAGCTTATTTATGTAGCTTTAATATGATATATAAATCTCTATTTCAAAAAAATAAATAAATAAGGTGGATGGGCAAGAAAGTTTATTTCGTACTCTGCCACTGGTGACATCAATTTACAAAAAACACATGTAGGTGATTGATAAAGTTTATTTCTTGAGCTGAATGTTTTTAATCTGAGATATTCTACAGCAGTGCTATGCTTGACATATCTGTCTGCCAGCCGAGTGATGGATGCTTCAGCCTGCCTATTCGCCGCTAACGTCATTTAATTCATGCAGAGGCTATTTTCACTCTCCCGTCATCAGATAATGGTAATAAAGTCCCTTCCCCCATGAGCAAAGGTGAAATGTCCCATGCTTTTAGCTTACTGACAATTGCTTATTGATTCAACATTTTAGCTGCCCGTTTCTGCTTTGGCCCCCCCGATTCTATGCATTTCCCCATGACAAGAGGATTGCATGTCAACACACAATGAAATAGTAGCAGAAAGCGGCCGCTGTGTTGTCTCATCCGCCGTGCTAATGTTTACTCTCCTGCTTCTCTCCTTATCTGGCCCTGCCCTCCCTGCCCCCTCAGCATCTGGTTTCACAGGGAGTGGCTTTGCCCCTCTATGTCTGTGGCACCAGAGGATCAGTCGCTAATGACCTTCGCAAAAAAAATTATAAAAATTCTCTAGCAACAGATTTCAGGAAAGAGCATTGGCCTGGTGGATTTCTGCCGAGTTGTAGCACCCAAGCCTCCTACCAGTGTGGTTAGTGTGTGGGTGATGATGGAGGATCCTGCAAATGTTGGTGCCTTTCTGTTTTTTTGGAAGACACGTTCTGTGTCGACAGAGCTGGAGAGCACAGATAAGGTCTGGGGGAAGAGTTTGGAGACAATAAATCTCCTACGATGTTAGACAAGGGTCACAGTGGGACAGCAATAAACAATTCATATCTGCTTTCATCTCGTTTGCTGTTGAGTGACAAGAAGGGCTTCTCTGCTCGAACGTGGGGAGACATTTTAGAGAACTGTTGTTATATTTGGTGCTTCAGCCTGGAAATGACTGCAACAGAATGGAGATTTATATTGGCTTTTAGTTAAGTAGCTCAGGATTCATTTGCTATGAAGATTATGGATGTCATTATTAGTCATCAAACAAATGACTACTCAGTTTTTTGAGGTTTTTCCAGATTTTATATATAACACACACACACATACATTGTACTGTTTACTATTAGACATAATGGTTTTTATACTTTACAAACTGTATTTTCTATCGGCCTACACCAACCTACCCCTTTATAACCTCATGCTGGATAAACTAGAATTTTAGATAATGTCACACACACACTGTCTGGTTTGCTATCCTTGTGGGGACTCTCCATAGGCGTAATGGATTTTATACTGTACAGACTGTATGTGGTATT
>JAUMHR010000076.1:16439083-16449261 GCA_032361145.1 Enteromius fasciolatus
TATTTCTGCTGCCATGTCCAAACCAAACTTTTATTTTGACGGCTTGTCATGAATACCGTTACAGTTCTGTATATACATGATATCACGATAATTTACTAAGAAATGCTCTTGACATAACCCTCGGAGCAGTTCTGGGAATGTTATTCATGTAGCCTACTGCATTTATGTCCTCATTTAGTGAGACGCATGACGTTAATATTACTTGATGAGATTAACCCCTTTAGGTACTGAAATTGGGTACCGAACGACGAGGCGTTTTTCGATACTCTGTTGTATTGAAGCAATTTGGTCGGTACCTAAAAAGTATCAAACTCGATACCCAGCCCTACACATTTTATCACTTCATGAATTCACTGGCAATTGAATCATTGACCTCAAGTCTGCTAGTCCCTTGAAATTCTTGTTAAACAAATGTATTTTAAAAGCCCAATTTTGATCTACACTAGCATATAGATCACATTAAAGCCCATAGACCCCACAGACATTTACGTCATCAGCCAAAAATAAATTTCTGTCATCATTATTGCCCTCATATTGTTCCAAACAAATAGAATTTCCTTCAAGATATTTTAAAGAGTTTCTGGTTGCTAACGTCTTTCATAACAGGGAAAAATATATGGAAGTCAATGGCTATCAGTTGTTCACATTCTTCAAAATATCTTCTTTTGTGTTCAACAGAATTAATAAACTCGTACAGGTTTGGAATGACGTGAGGGTGAGTAAACAATGATTTTCAGAATAACTGTCCCTTTAAAGCGGCAGAGATTTCGATTTTTATTTAATAGAGTGTATTATATGAAGAAAAAAAAAGTTCCCACCAACTTTTAACTTTTTCAACTTTTAACCCAAAGGGTTATTTCACCCAAAAATGAAAATTCTGCCAGTAATTACTCACCCTCATGTCGTTCCAAACCCGCAAGACTTTCCTTCATCTCCATAACACAAATGATATCAGAGAGCCATCAGTCCCTCCATAGACAGCAACACAACTGATATGATCCCAGATCCAGAAACATAGTAAAAACAGTCCATGTTACATCAGTGGCTCAACTTCAGTTTTGCGACACTACAAGAAAACTTTTTTTTTGCGCAAAGAAACCAAAAATAACGTCATTTAACTCTCCTGAAATACTTCTTCCGCCATTCTAGAGAGCATCCCAACGCAACACGTACGCAAGCTTTAACGTATTTGATGTAATCAGCTTTGTTTACATCCGGGTGAAAGTATGCGCATGCACAATCTGCAGTTGCTTACACCAAGTGGAAGGCATACGTTTACGTTGTGATACGACTTCCGCCATTTTAAGTCACAGGAGAAGAATGGTAGAGTTAAATTATGTTATTATTGTTTTATCTTGAGCAAAGAAGCATTTTCCTATCGTCGCAAAACTGAAGTTGATCCCTTGATTTCCATTACCATGTTTTTACTATGTTTCTGGATCTGGATCATTTCAGCTGTATTGCTGTACATGGAGGGTCAGGCTCTCTGATATCATCAAAAATATCTTCATTTGTGTTCTTATGGGTTTGAAACGACATGAGGGTGAGTAATTACTGACAGAATTTTCATTTTTGGGACTAACCCTTTAACATTTACCAACAAGAAACTCATTGTTAATCGGATTCAAACGAAACAAGCATGAACTGGGAAGAACGAGTAAAGAAGCATCCAAAACACACCATATGCCGATGACTAGTAAGGTTGTAAAAATGTCTGTGTATTTTGTAGAGCTTTTATTACTATGATTTCTGAATCAGATTGTGAGAAATCCCAGTGGCACCCTGTTGCCCTATTTCACCAGGAACCTCAGGAAGTAGTTAGATCAGGTAATTGACTCACCTACATAGAAAGTCTGAGATGAACAACTTACATTTATGCATTTGGCAGATGCTTTTATTCAAAGTGACTTGCATTTCATTCAGGGTTCATCGCTTTCTCGGGAAACAAACCCATGATTTGACCGTTTGAGCTAGAGAAGTATATGAATCCAGATCCTATCCTGATATTATCTTTAAATTATTCAGGGCCTCCCTTTTATGCTGTCAAGATCAAATGAAATTTGTTGACTTTGTTGTCACTGCTGGTTACCATCTAACTGAGCTGATTCTGCAAGACTGAGTGTATTTCAGCCACCCTGAATTTATATCCCACCTGGTGTACAATTACCAAAAATGAAATCAATAAGTGAAATATTCATGTTATCCGACTTGGCCTTAATGGTATAGTTTGCCAACCAGCTGTACCATAACTAGACAAGAAGCCATTTTGTTTTAGCCGTTTTATTGGCGGTGTTAAGGACTGGTGGGTGGTGTGCTGCAGAGAGGACGTGACATTGTCCCTGCAATAAAACTGTCCTCACAATACACTGCAGGCGTAGTCGTACCCACGCAATGATTGGAATACAAACACACACACACACACACACACACACACACATACAAAGACGATTTATGTATTTGGCTGTACATGCACCAAGTATCTTAAAATTACTCTATTGCTAATATAGCAGATCAATAAATAATATAAAAGCTTCAGCAATTATATAACTCCTAAAAATGCTGTGAAGTTCTTCTTAAATGTGTTATCAAACACTACTGTTGACAAAGTGCTTTTTAATTGTGCATGAAATATGCCTCTTGCAAGTTTTTTCATTTTAAGTAATAATAATAAATAAACAGGAAATCAGCATCTTAGAATTATTTATGAAGGATCATGTGACACTGAAGACTGGGGCTGAAAATTCAGCTTTGATAAATTACATTTTAAAATGTATCATTTAATTTTTTTTATTTAATTTAAAAAATTGTAAACAAATTGCAGACATTCATAATCTTAAAGAACTCACTGAATTGGTCAAGTGGACAGATATTATAAAGGAATTACTAGATGCTATTTCTAGTTATAATTCTTCTATCGCAATAACTTGATCCTTTTCATTTCTATCTTAAATATGGCTTAAAAATAATTACCACGAACTACATTTTGCAACATGCCATTTTCTTAAATGTTTCAAATGTAAATAAAATAATAAAATGCTACTTTTTAAAATGAGAACAAAATGTGCTTTATGATTTCTTTCTTCTTTTTTTTTTACATTTCTGACAGAAAATTGGCAACATTCGTAAGAATCAATACCTAACTGAATTGCTCAGGTGTACAGACATTAAATAAGATTTAATTAGCATGATTATGCAACAAATGCTATTCTTAGCAAACTGATAATTCCTGCAAAACATGGTTTGTTTTATATTTTATATAATGATATTATCACACACATTTATTATTTGATGAAATTCTAGCTTATATATATCGAAAAATAATTAAAGGATAACATTTTGCATCATGACATGTATTTAAAATACGGTACCAATTATAATAATAATAATAATAATAATAATATTACTTTTTAAAATTTGAATATGCAGCTTGCAATTTTTTTATGCATTTATTTATTTATTTTTCCCAGTTCTGACAGATGCATTTCCCACATTCATAAGTTTCAAGAATGCACTGAAATGCTCAAGTGGTGCTTTCCTTGGAATGAATGTGTGTCAGTTGCCGTTTTTTCATACTTTGATTTATTTACCCACACTGCGATTGGAAAAAAGCCCTTGGCAGGGATGGAGCAATAGTGAGTATGCTTAGGATGCGAAAGCGAGCGTGTACGAGTGTGTGGCAGGGAGAATCAAGAGGAATAAGTGCGCAGCTGTAGGGGGAGGGTCAGGAAAGTGCAATCAGAGGGGGATGGGAAGAGAGACAGACCTCCACAGGGAAAGAGGGAGCGCTGGGGGAGGGGAGGTCAGACTGATGCCGAATAAGTTGTCACCTGAAAAGGACATTTAAAAAAAAGTATGCGCTTGCAAGCAGGTGACCAGGACCTTCGCCAGTAGATACGACAGACAGGCTCTCAGAAACGTGCATCCGAATCTGTGACGACCGGGTTTTCTCGCGATAATGCGGTGTAAAATCAGGAGCGGGGGTAATGCAGAAATGTCATAATCTCGCTTCCCTGCCGTTGGCCCATCTGTGCTGAGGATGGCCACTGGCCACAGGCATCAGAAGTCCTTACAGCATTAGACAGTAACCTCCTTTAGCCTCATAATACTGCATTAGTTTCTGTTGACAAACATGAGGAGAAGTGGTGGAAAATGCGATTATATTTCCAAAGTGGACGTAAATCGCATTGCCGCTCTGACCCGTGGATTCTTTCAATATACAATGCCACATTCTGGCAACGAAAATATATGAGGCACTGTATTCAGTCTTGCATCACGTCTAGCAACACCAAATGACATGCCTTCCGTCATGAGAACTGTAGAAAATCAAAACACGGAAAGATATTATAAAGGATTACGATTTGTGCTTTTGCCAGCAAAGAACATATAGTTCTTAATTTGTTTAATGTTTAATCTGATCATTTTATTCAATTCCACCTTAATTGTGGCTAAAAATAAACATTTTGCATCATGGCTAGCGATACCAAATGATGTGCATTTCTCCAAAGTCCATTTAAGAAAACAAATGTAGCTGTAAAACCAAAAAACAGGCAATAACTGTGCATGATAGATGAGGAAGATGTAGTATAGTGTGTGTTTTGTGTTGTCATTTAGTGGTGCATGACGTTCTCTCCTTTTCACCCAAGGGACAGGGTTATCCCCAGTTCAATTGTGCTATAAACCGAGGCTAATAAGAAGAAACTAAACAGACAGATGATGAGTCCTTTGTCAAAGAACTGGAAGCATATATATGTTCATTCAAAGGACCTCTATGCCTTAGAAATCAATTCAGGTAGAAGCCAAATAAACATTGATTGAAAAGTGCCACACAAGTCCTCCATAAAAAAGACAAATAACCTAAATACATTTCTACAGTAAAATATTAGACTTTACCAAGGAGAGCGCATTAAGAATTGCACATTTAAAACATTTAATGTAAAAGATTCTGGTATTAAAATTAGAACATGAAAAGATGTTTGTGTTTTAAAAAACACTGCTTTTGTAAAAAACAGAATGCAAAACATATTAAGACTATGATTATGATTATCGGGATTGTTGCTGTTGATATGTCATGCAACAAAGTGATGGTTCTTCCAAAAATATGGCTTGCTTTATGTTCCGTTACATTCAATTGTTTATTAAATGCCAAGCTTAATTACTGCAATACAATATTTAATACGTGTTACATATTTTTACACATTTGAAAACTTTAATAAGAGGGTGCATCCCACAAAAGCTGCGTCTAAAGTAATAATTAATTATTAATAATTAACAATGTTCTTGCCCATTTAGAGCTTTCATAAGGAAACAATAATGAAAAAAATATTTATGATATTGACATTAAAGTCACTAAAATCAGTAAAGCTAATAGCATGGTGAATTCTGCCAGCAGCACTTTTCTAAAAACATGCAAAAACACGTCATGTTTACGGGGCGATTGGGACTGACACGTCGACCCCTTACTAACGCTGTTAAAGCCACTTCCTGTATCCCACTGGAATAGCTACTGTCTTTTCACATTAGTCAATAATGACTCAGGTATGAAAAAAAAACTATCTGGTTCAAATGACAGCAAGCCACTGGAGAATGAACAACAAACCTGCTGACTCATTCGCAGCCCGCAGTCAATTTAAACAGAAATCCACCCTGTAACTTTTAAATCATGGCAATTCTTGCCAATCTATTGAAATTACCCATCAGGGCAGCATTTTGTGGGCATGACTAAAAGGTAATAAATCAGCGCTGGTCAGAAAGGGAAAGTGTGATTCAGAAATCTAAAGCCAACCTGACCTCAGTCTCACTTGCTTGATGTTGATGTTGACTTTTTTTTTGGCTTACGTTACGAAATTTCCATTACGTGGTGTGAACAATGTATCACAGATGGTACACATATTATCATGTATGATGCACCGCACGTGTATCATGGGGCAATCTAACAATGCCGAAGCAAATCGGGAGTGAAAATATAGTTCAGCAGAAGGTCAATTGCTAGTGAAGGCCTTTGTGAATGTTATTGACGTTGAAGTAAATATTTCAAAAACGCCTTTTTACATATGCATGTAGTTCTTTAAAGCCAAAAAAGTGGAGGAAAATGAAACGGATCAATACTAATGATGTTATTGACAGGACCTCCCCCTTTAAATTCTTTAGTGATTACCAAGACAGTTAATGGAGGAGCGACCAAACGCAACAACATCTAATTACTCCAGCGGTCGCCCACCCATATGTTAAAACAGATTAAAGGAACAGTCCATGCAGAAATGAAACATCAAAGTCATTTTCTCGTCGTAATTTGGTTTCAATCATGTAAGACTGACTTTCTACAGAACACAATATAAATTGTGAAGAATGTGTCAGTCTCTCTGAATCCATACCGTAGCTTTGTGTGAAGAAGAAGACTGAAATTTAGGTCAAGATGATGGTTTTTATTATATGTTTATGATGCTTTTGCGTGCTTTTTTTCTTTTTAGGGTTGAAAGCAGTAGTCCTCATTAATTCTAACAGCATTGCAAAGAGTAACCAGCATAACAGTGCAAAAATCCAATCAATCAGAGTGATTAGTACAAAACATTACATATAAGAAAAGTGATATGGTTTGGAATGATCAGTCTGAATCAGTCACCCAACGAGTCAGCTGAACTACTTGTAGTTAAACATACACAATTAAAACAGATTGCTCCAATTTACAAAGAACAGTTTATAAAATTACTAAAGAAAAAACACAACAGTTGCATGAAAGCTGATTCAGTATGGTTACGATTTCATCGCCAGTGGTCTGTTCTGTGTAATTCCCCCTTCTGAGCAGGTTAATAAATAAATGAGTATACTTGAATTATAATTAAAAAATAAATAAATGAAGTTAGCCTTCATACAATTCAAGAGTTATTGTGATGTATTAACCAGATAGCTAACACAATAGTACTAGAAGCAAACATGTTACCATATTTAAGCCTTGGTCATGTAGGAATAAAGTGCCACTAATGAAAAAAAGAAACTCTGATTCACTTCAATATGAACAGCTCCTATAGTTATAGTCCAATCTAGTACAAGTTTATGAAGAATAGCCATTCCAACTGTCTCGGTCGCTTCACGCCAGAATCATTCATCTTCAGTTTCCAAATGACTAACAAATTCATAAAAACCGTGCATCTTAAGGCAAAACCTGCTGCCTTCGGTTTAACCTCTGAAAATCCTCACTACGCTGCCTTCTGCTGAGCTTTGTAAAAGCAAAAAGAGCCAACCAAATCAGTTCAGGCTCCCAGCCCGAGTGTCAGTGCTCAAAATTCGTTGGATACTATTAGAAAGCAGTTTTACCCAATTCCTGCGCATCAGCAAATCTCCCCGGCGTTCATTTAGTGCAATAACCCCCGCAAACTGAATCATTAAGCCTTCATTTATCTCCTAACACACTGTCTTTATGATGCATCTCATTTATCCTCCATCTGCTACAGTACCTGTTTATTCCTTTACTCTGTATGTCCTCTTATCGGAGATTTGGGAAAATTCCACTTCTCTCTGTAAGCCTGCTGCAGTTCCCCTGTATACCTGCAGTGCTCCATTCCTCCAGTTTGGACACAGCCACCGCCTCCCTTTCATCCGTGACCTATCGTGACCTATCTGTTGCATCTGTCGTTGGGCTGCAGCCAACTTCACATACGTAGCCGTATATTTCCCTCTCCCTCTCTCTGCCAATTATTATCTACCTGTTCCGGCCCCGTCGGCTGACAAGACACCTACTGAGTTCACTTTCCCCATGAGCTCGGCTCTTGCTGCAGTCAGCTGTAGCGTTGCTCGCTGCTTATCATTCTGATACTTTCTCTGTGTGTCGCGTCGGCTACCGGGGTTCCCCGCTTCCATCCCATCTGTCCAGAGAATTAATCCCCCACACGCTCGAAAACAACTATTTCCAGTATCTAACAGGTTTGCAGCTGATCAACTGGAAGAAGTCACAATTACAGTATAATAGGCCGAAGTGATCTAGAACATAGTTTCTTACTCACTGTATGCTTCCGTCACCTCAAAAAACTTGATCATTACTTTAATTTGATTGAAATCTATGTTCTCCCAGAACTGTGAATGAAGTTACAGATCAAAATGTGGTTGCTAACGGGTTCGTGACCTGTCTACGGTCATACTTGCAGATGAATTATATTGTGTGGGCTCTATTAGCACTCGTTTAGTATCAGTTAGCACAATGCGTCTGACCTCTCCTTTTCTGGACAGAACTGGGCAAGATGCAGTATGCGATGTCACATAATCTTTGCCTTCTTGGCGCTTACGAGTAAATTAGGTTGCCAACTTTCCAGCAAGACCACACCTGTGGTTTATTACTATCACAAATTATTATCTGGACTAGGGATGTCAACGATTAATCACGCTCGATTAATCAGGGGGCGTGTGGCTCGTGCACAAAACGCGCTGTGAGCGACCGTGAAGGGGCTGAATCTTTAACGAAAATAACTTACTAATGTACAAATGCTTTTAGAATATGATTCAAACTACATTCAAACAGATACAACACAAAGCTATTTTGCATTGAAATGTAGCAATAAGTCATGTCTGTGGGCACTTCGCTGTGACAGGGCCGCCGATCAAACAGCACAGATGTATTAATTCCTCAAACTTGTTTATTCGTTCCTACGGCGTATTAATTTGTGGCTACTGACCATGTTTCACGAATGATCATAATCACATCTATTTATTTTAATATCCTGCTACTAGCCTTTTATTTAGACTAAAAAACCCTTTCGTTCGGGAGAGGAAGCTGGCATTTGCACATGCCATCATGCTATTGACTTCATGCCCCTGCAATAGATGCCCAGATGCATTTTACAGTATTAAGCTTAACGATTAATCGATTAATTGAGTGTTAATTTAAACAACGATCGACAACATGTTACATGCAAAACATATTAGAACAATCATTCCTTTTTCTCGACAACAGTTAGTGTTTCCAACGCATATTAACTCTGGTCCTCATTTATTAGTGCTTACTCATTTGCATATATTTTTCATGTTGTTTTGGCTTGCTTGTTGATTGGTTTATTAATTTTGACGCACTCGACATCAAACAAACATGTGCTGTTGTTTTCTCACTCATTCATCAGCCAGAAATACAGATATCATGTGGAAAGCTACATTCGAATGATTTGAGAAAAGTTCATCACTACAGTCATATTGAGTATATTCAGTGTTTTAACATGGAGCTTAAACTAACAGCATATAAGAGCCTGCAAACATGAAAATTTACTTGTGACTTTCTTTTTGTGTGTGTGTGTGTGGAACATTAAAAATATTGTGAGAAATTATTTGTATTTCTTACTCAAACAATAGAAGTCAATGGCCGCCAAAACTGGTCTTCATAATATAATCTTTTCTGCTGAATCCTGACAGCACAACGTTAGTTGTTTCACACTCCATAATGCACAACTGCCTATATCATTTATGTTTGGAGCCTTAATCATGACTTTCCCGCTGAAGCCTGTTAGCTGAGAGGCAGAGAAAGAAAGAGAGAGGCCGAGAGACACAGACATTCAACCTTGCCTCTCTCAAGGACATCACAGGGCACAGTGAAGCACAGCAATACATTGTGCATGTTTAGTGTCAGGATTCGGAATCATGTTGTTACACTGTGCACTATAATAACATATATTACATGCATGCATGCTCTGTCACGCTAGCGGTGACATCGACCATATCTGCTTTTCAAAAGACCCAGTCATCACTTCACTCATGACTTCTTTGTTGTAGACCGTAAGATACTGTATAGATTTAGTCAAACGTATTATTGCATCGCAAACATTAGGCGAGACAGAGGCTTGTCATCACTGGTGAATATTTCTTAGGGCAGATTTATTTTCCCGAGACAATTTCAGTATAAGCTGCTGATACTTTAAAGTCTTGGCTCCAAAATAGCTATCGAACATTTCCTCCGCCAAGAAAAAGGTTCAATGAAGACATGCTGAACTTTTGTAAGCATCTTGTCGCACTATAAGGGGTAAGTTGTCACAATATAACAAGTATTGGCAGTACACAAAAAGTATAAGAATTACGAAATACAAACCAATGAATGCAACATCATAAAAGTAAAAGGTTTACAATTATTATTTTGACCAACAAATAAGCTATATTGCGAAAAAGTAAACTCTATATTTTATTTTATGATTGAAAACTTTATAGCT
>JAUMHR010000076.1:16489386-16503263 GCA_032361145.1 Enteromius fasciolatus
ACATTTGCCCCCCCCCCCCCCCCCCCCCCCAAAAAAAAAAACAAAACATGATTACTGCAGTTAAACCATGGTAACCACAAATTAACCATGATTTTGCTGCACTTACCATAGTTTAACCATGATGTTTGTAGTAAAACTGTTTTTATGATACCAGTGATAATATGTCAAAAACATGCTTACTATATACTGCGCTTTTAATACAGTAACGTTAAAACCATGGTTTATTTTTAAGGGTTATTATCACATTACGCTTGTGAATTTGAGACTCAGCAGCCTTTAGAAATCTTGCTGGTGAACATCAAGGATAAACTGGGAAAAAAAGAAAGAAAGCCAAACATTATTCGACATTCAGGAGCGCCACCTGCTGTTTGTGTATTATAGGCCTTTTTTATTTCATGAAAAATAAATATTGAAAATGAGCCTTGTCTAGTAGATTGTTGGACGTAATGAAGACCTGACAAAAGTGTAAGAATCATGAACCAGTAACCATTGATATAAAATATGAAATTAAAAATAAATGTAAATATACTGGCTTCCTTAGTCATATATAGATCAAGATATAGATACAAAAGATAATTTAATTAAATAACTGATTAATTAGTAATTTATTTAATTACTATTACTTAATCGAATAAATAAATAAAACAGTTGAATTTCATGTAATACCCTAATATTTTTAAATTTCTACAGTATTATTATTATTCAAAATGTATTCCCACTTTGAAGATCAAGCACTTCAAACAAATATGCAAATAAAACAAACAAGCAAATAAATAAAGGAATAAAAACTCAAAACAGAATAGAGTTTAAATGGCATTTTATTTGATTTGATTTCCGTTTTTGTGCATACTGCAAACACAAACAGACATTACAGCCAATCAAACTCTGCGGCTGTCAGACATGGAGGAGGATGTGGAGGTGGACACCACTTTTCCATCTACGACCTCTTCCACGACTGTGATGACTTTTGTCCTCGAGGTGGAAGTGGTTGAAGAGGTTGCTTTGACGCTGTAGAGGAAAAACAACCGTTATGAGGCTAACTCTCAATATAATAATAGTAGTAGTAGTGTGTTTAACTGCTTTCTGAGTAATTTGGTTCTGAATGACAGAGAACAGATCAACTCACGTGGCTTCTCCGTCCAGCAGTCTCCGGTACTCGGCGATCTCCATCTCCAGTCTGGTCTTGATGTCCAGGAGTATCTGGTACTCTTGACGCTGGCGCTCCAGGTCAGCTCGGAGCTGGACTATCTGCTCTTCCAGGACGGTGACCTGGGAGCACAAAAAACAAGTCGTTTTGTTCCTTTAAAACATTTTGGCTTATTTTTAAGGTGTGCTGTATAATACGTGTGTCCCGCAGAGAATGACGTGAGGGTGAGGAAATGATTTATCAGTTTTGTTACTCACCTGATGTTGGAAGCTGGACAGCTTCATGGAGTAACGATTCTTGGTGTCATTCAGTGTGGACTCCAAAGATGCTTTCTACAGTAATACAAACATGTAAATTCAGAATAAAGTCAGGCTAGAACAGGAATATAATGAGTCACCATAACAGAAACAAGCTATTCTGTATCGCTGACCATGGCTAAGAGGGACTGGAGTTCGATTTCCAGAGACTGTAGTGTGGATTTGACCGTATTGATTTCAGTGCGAGATGTTTTCAGGTCTGTGGTGCTGGTGACAACTTCTTGTTTCAGACTTTCCGTCTGTAATTAAAAGTAGAGAAAATATTTGTTCAAACAAGCTGTCTCAAACCATTTGGTCATGAAAAGAACATTGAAAGACTTTCGATGTATCTCACTTTTGTCTTGAACCAGTACTCCAGGTCTCTTTGGTTTTTCGCTGTGACTGCTTCGTAGTGCTCACGGAGTTCTGCCAGGACCTTGGTGAGATCTTCCTGTGGAGCCGCATCGACCTCGACGTGAACCTGTCCACTCATTTGTGCGCGTGCAGCCAGCAAATCCTAAGAATATATTCATACTCATGTCAAGTCTCAAGTAACTTCACTGGCAAACACTGTCATACTAACCAACACTACAAATGCTTCAATTGTAACAATTCATATAAAATGGTTTAGTCTGCTTTCTTCCCTGGTAAAATTGTATGAAAATATGTCTCAGTATATATATCTCAATTTTCACTTGAGCAGCAAAGTGGTAGGCTATACAATGTTAAGATGTGTTTTCAGAAAATATAACTTGAATTGAATTTTATTTTTAAATGATAGCCATACAGCTTTGCGTCTCAGGTCAGTGTAAATTTTATGGTCTCTCTCTCTCTCGCTCTCACTCACTCACACACACACACACACACACATCAATTAATTAAGTCCAAAACAAAAGTTTTTGTAGTTTACACAATATATGTATGTTTACTGTATAATTATAATATATATATATATATAGAAACACATGTTTATATTTAAGATAAATATGTTCATATATTAAGTATTTATCTACCAAATATTGAATATATATATATATATAATATATATAAATTTAAGAATATAAATATAGACATTTGAATACATAAATATTTTTTAAATGTATGCTGTATGTGTGCGTATTTATATATACATAATAAATATACACAGTAATACATATATTATGTAAACAAAAACGTTTTATTTTGGATGTAATAAATCACTTGACAGCACTTATATATATTAGTGTATGAAACTATTAATACATATTTAAAGCTTATATATATATATATATATATATTATTTATAGATATACATAAACAGTAATCAACATTTGAAGTGAATCACAAAAGTTAATCAAAGTTGTCTTAAGACAAGAATAATTTTGTTTTTAGGATTTAGGACAACTTTGATGCAGGTTTTCAATTCATTTCAAATATTCACTTATATATGTGTGTGTGTGTTATTCTAATGCTATACATTACCTCCTCATGATTCTTCTTCAGATAGACCAGCTCCTCCTTCAGCCCTTCGATCTGCATGGTGAGGTCTTTTCTGGTGATGTTGAGCTCACCAATCACTCTCTTCAGGCCAGCTATATCTGCTTCCACTGACTGACGCATGGCCAGCTCGGTGTCATATCTGTCACAAACATGCTTTTTAAAAACTGGACACAAGACTGTTTACTGCAAAACGCCCACCTCTAAACTCAGGTAACTCTCATGTTATTGTATACTTTCTCTAGAATTGTTATACAAAGCTTTCTATCATTTTAACAATTTCTGCAGAAAACAATTAACAGTTCATACGATTTTGTAAATGAAAAGATGTTTGTAAATGATGGTCACAGATTATCTGTGAAAGTGTTGGGGTCAGATATGAGAGCGCCAGTGTTATTTTTGCATCAATGAGATAATAATACAGTTATTAATATTTAGTATTTTAAGTAGTTTAACTTTATTTTTCCAAGTTTTAGTAATTTTACTTTACTATAATAACTCTAAAGACAAAACTGTGCTGATTTGCATTCTTCTATTACAAAATGCAAAATATATGAATATAAAGAACATTTATCATATATTCTGTACATGTTTAAATAAAGAAATAAATACCATAATTTCCTGCATTATGATGCTAATAGTTAATTTTCTGCTATGCCTTGTGGTGAAAACATGCAAAAAGCATTGACTCTCATTGGCTGGAAATACTCACTTCAGTTTGAAGTCATTAATGGCCAGGCTGGTGTTGTCAATGCTGAGATGGATTCCGCCCTTCAGGTGAATGGCTGCCATGATCTGGACATATGCACCAATGTATTTGTTTTATATGTCATTTTTAACTCTATACTTAGGGTTTTTCAAAAAACATGAAATACCTTAGTCTGAAGATCCTTTATGGTGGCGTAGTAGGCCGTGTAGTCACGAGCCACAGGGGAGGCTTTGCCATCTAGGAACTGATGGATCTTTAGCTCCAGATCAGCGTTGACCTTCTCCAGCGAGCGCACCTTGACCAGGTAAGAAGCCAGACGGTCATTGAGGGTCTGCATGGTGAGCTTCTCATTGCCAATGATGCTGCTGTCTGCAGATCCCAACGCGCTGAAACCTCCAACAGAGCTCTTGGAGATGCGAACCCCTGAGCTTCCAGAGACGCCGTACACGCTGCTGGCCCTGGCGCTGCTTACGCGACTGCCTCCAATGCTGGATGTGGACATACGCATGGAGCCGCTGGAGGACATGTAGCTGCTGCTGCTGCGGGTGGAGTAGGAAGCCATGTTGACCGAGACTGTCTGTCTGCGTCTGCTCTGGCAGGTCAGTAAATGAAGGATGGAGAACACTGGCTTCTTTTATAGAGTTGATTTGAATATAAGACACAAAGCCTGGAATTCCACGCATGTCATCTCTCTGCATTTGCTGGAATGGCTCCATCCACCTTGAAGTCACACCTTAGGTGAAATGTAGGGTAAAAGACACAAATCTTCCAGCTGCTGTTTGACTTTCATGTGTATTAATGACAAACACTCGGAAAGCACTCGTGCAAACACTCAGAAAAAATAAAAAGTTCACTGATGTAAGATAATATATCAATCATAGCTTATTATATAAAGGTCATGTGACACTGAAGACTGGAGTAATGATGCAGAACATTGCTAATTCTGATCATCTTTGATTTCTCAAAAGCAAATACATCCCGTTTTTAAGATGTTAGATTTACTGGAAAACAGTATTTATTTATTTTATTCATTTATATATATATATATATATATATATATACTGTATATGTATTATCATTATTGCATTGCAAGAAGATAAATAGTAATACATGATGGTTTTGCAATCCAAAAATTGTTTTATTTCACCATAGACAGGCGCATTCTCCATTTCTTTTTTTGGGGGGGATCAATTATTATGTATTATTTTAGTTTCTTTCATTTTTTCTTAGTTATTTTGTCATTGTTTAAAGATGCAGGGTTGTTTAAATTCAGGCAAATAAAACGCTTCCTAGAAACATAAACATGAGCGTAAGGAATTCATTCAATTACTAAGAATTATTTTTAACAGGACCTTTCGCTGCCAGGTGTGTTGCCACAAAAAATGAATTCTGTTTACTGACCAGACCACGTTTCTTTTCTGGGCTTGGCTGGGCTGGGCTGAAAACACTTGTTGTTGATGCGTTTGACATGTGCGGTTACCGTATTTACATCAGCATTATGATGGAAAGGTGAGGTTTATGCGAAGCATGTTCATCGGAACAAAAACTAGATCTGTTTGTTTGCCTTTTGTTGGTTTAGTAGAAAGTGAAATATCTTTCATTCTGGTGTGACCTTTAAGGTGCTTTTGCAACATAGCAAAAAGTAATTTGTTATAAGGTTGTGCAATACTAACTGCTTTTACCTTGTACACAATGACCCTATACTGACCTGATGCTAAATTATATCTTATCTTATCTTAAAAGATCTTATATCGTATCTTATCTTATCTTTAGACCACTTAATTGGACTCATTGCAGTCAGTTTGATTGATATTGTTACTTTAGTATAGTCAGTCTGATCTTTTTAGTCAATACTCCGACTTGTAATTGTGATGGGTGTGACTTAATGTTAATACTTCAGTAGAATCAGTTATTAATATTATTGCTTCATAGAGTCAGTGTGAGCACTGTGACTAACCCTAAATGTCAAACAATTGCATATTTTTACAATATTTAAAAGCATTTAAACAAAACAGGTGCACTTGATTAGCAAAACATGTTTGATATTAAGACTTGTTTTCACAGTTTGCACCTTGAATGTGTTTTATGTATTGATGATTCTTATTTTTGCATTTTATTTTTCTCTTTGTAATTCATTTAGATTTTTAAAAAATGCATGTGATACACTTGCAAAATAGTGTAGCTTGTTTTAGGAGTTTTTTTGTGATTTCTATGAAAGACAGCTGCACAAAGGCTGGAAATGCACCTATAAACCCTGCTGGTTTGATGCTGGATTAACTAGCACAAAGAATCAAAGTTTATCTGGTTAGCACAGTCATGTTTGCATGTAGTGCAATTCTGTGGACAAAATGGATATTTCTGTATAGATGGTCATTCAGAAGTAGCTGTGTAATGAAAGCAACATAAAAATCAAACAAATATTTCATTATACTGTAGTTGATGCTTATCATTGCCAGGTTTACAGTCTCCTAGAGGTAAAATAGATTTATATTTTCCCTATAAACATGTATAGACTTATTTCTGCAACTGCCAGTGAGATGAATAGAATTGAGAAAGCTAATAGATTTTTCCAGGTATTGTACAGGCCTCACACATGTGAGTTTTGTCATTCTTGCGTGAAATTAATGTTTACTCTCACCATTGTTTTTCTTCATTCACGTTCGTATTTATTCACTCATCTGTGCGAGTTTGTTGTTAAACTGGTATCACATAAATCTTTTGTAACTTGTTTAGATCGTGAAACATATCTGTGGCTTGGCTAACCTAGTTCATAATGTTGTTTGTCTGCTGTGTATGGTTTAAAACTACGTGACAAAGTAAATATAGTCAGCTTTTTTAAGAATCTGTCATTTGAAAACATTTTACATCTAATGTAATGCCAGTCTTTCTCACCTGGATTTAATTGCAGATGTAGTGGGATCGGGAGTGTGTTTGTTTCTTCTTTGATCTTAGATCTTGAGAAATGTAACATAGATCCTCTGTAGTGAATGGGTGCCGTCACATTGATAGTCTAAACAGCTGATAAAAAACAAATAACTACAAATAATCCAGTCCATCAATTAACAATGTGTGAAGTGAAAAACTCTGTAATAAATAAATCCATCTTGAGGGCATTTCTAACTTTGAACTGTCACTTCTGGCCAAAATATTAGTCCATACAGTAACTCTTCATTCACCCTCCAGTCAAAAAGTCCATCGAATTAAACTTGGATTATTGTGTGGATTATTCTCATTCTGACGGCACCCATTCTCTGCTGAGGATCAATTGGTGAACAAGTGAAAGTGCTACATTTCTCAAATTCTGTTTCAGTGAAGAAACAAACTCATCTACATCTTGGGTGGTCTGAGGTTAAGTACATATTTTAGTAAATTAGTGTTTTTGGGTGAAGTAATTCTTTTATTATGCCAATGTTAATACGCTTTTTGGATCTCTGGTCACTTAAACTGAAACTAAAATGTCTAAATTGCATCCATATACAAAAGATGACATAACCACTCACATTTTGTCTTTGACATCAGTTTTATTATTGCAAATGCTCAAAGACAACCACCATATTCTGACAGCATGAGATGAGCTGCAGGTCTGTTCTCCAACCAGCACGAGTCTGGTGGGCTTTACTTTACAAGGGAAGTTGAAGAGGAAGAAACCACCTTCCCACCATCAACCACCTCTTCCACTACCGTGATCACTGCTGATTTGGTGGTAGTGATTGAGCTGGAGCTGGAGCTGGAGCCAGAGATTGTGAGGCTGTTTGGAAACAAAAATGCCCAACCAGTTAAACCTGCAAAGCTCAATTAGTTCTACACATCTGGTCTTTCAAGCTTGCTTTAAACCACAAACTTCCACAGAACCCCAAACTAACTATCTATTAATATAAAAATGAATGTTCCCAAGGGCATTTTCATCAATGCCACTAAAAAGCAGTTTTGATATCCTAGAAACTTTAAGTAAAAAGAACCTTAGTGTGAAGAACATTTTAAAAACCTAAAGAGCCTCTGTCCATTATTAAGGAATGGAAAGTTTTTATAGATGTTTTCTTTTTATTTTTCAACACTGCTGTCCACTATTGTGAAAGAAATTAACCAAATCAGCTAGGTTGCATTAAATTGATTAAAAGTGATTAGATTAAGATTAGACAATTTCAAATAAATGCTGTTTTTTTACTTTAAAATCCTTAAAAATCCATGAATAGTGCAATACATATCTATATAGGTATGTGGCCTTCTTGTATTTATTGCATGTGTTGTTTGTAATTATTAGAATAAGAATAATTCATTCTGATTAAAAATAATATTTTCTTTTGTTTTTCAAGAAAATAATGTTTCTCAGTCTGCATGTTTGTTCCATCTTATGTTAGTTTAATCATAGTTTATGATTTACCTGCCACTGGCTTCTGCATCCAGCAGTCTCCTGTACTCTGCGATCTCCAGCTCCAGTCTGGTCTTGATGTCCAGAAGCATCTGGTACTCCTGACTCTGACGCTCCAAGTCAGAACGAAGCTGCACCAATTGACCCTCCATTCCACTCACCTACAAGCCCGAGGGAGAAGACAGAACTTTTAACCCCGGCACTGTTCATTTAAAATTCTTGTTAGTCAGCTTGCTTCAGTAAGAGATCTGTCTGTGAGATTTATGAGTTTCTTCCCCTTAAGCTCAGCTCCTCTCACCTGTGCCTGGTAGCCGGACAGCTGCAGGCCGTAGCGACTCTGAGTCTCACTCAGGGTGCCTTCCAAGGATGATTTCTGTGAGGTAGGAAGAGAAAGACATGTTAGCAATGACCAAACCTAAATGTAACCTAAACCCAAAATGGCAGTTGGTTTGATTGTTGATATTTTTAATCTAATGCAACATGCTTTGTTAAGTGTCATGCTTCTAAATAGTTTTTGGGCTCTTCATTTTGTATACGTATACTCACCATGGCAACAAGAGACTGAAGCTCAATCTCCAGTGACTGGACTGTGCTCTTCACTGTGTTGACCTCAGTTTTTGAAGTCTGCAAGGTCTCTGTGCTTGTTGCAACCTCTTGTTTGAAGGTCTCAGACTGCAAAAGAAGTATTTTTTAATTTAATACATGCATGAATCCAACAGCTGCGCCATACTTCCTTCCTCTTTCTTTTTTGGAGTGTGTTGCAGCCATCAAATCATCATTTGTTTATATTTGCAAGATGCAATTCTAGATTTTTCTTGCTTTTCACAAAATATCCCAACTTTTTATTTTATTTTGGAATCTGGGTTGTAATTAGGCCGTCTTTATTTTATTTCCAAAATTGTTGAGCTGGGCTACTAGACTGCAGATGAGTGTTATGTTTGTCATGTTCTGGACTTAACCAACCTTCTGCTGGAACCAGCCTTCGAGATCTCTCTGGCTCTTGGATGCGACAGCCTCGTAGTGCTCACGCATCTCAGCTAGAATTCTGGTGAGGTCTTCCTGTGGTGCTGCATCAACCTCCACGTTGACCTGTCCACTCATCTGATCGCGTGAGGTCAAAAGGTCCTGGAGATGCAACATTTAAGATTTTCAAATGTCTATTTTAAAATACCTTCTCACCATCACTGTTTATTTTTGCCTTCAAATGACCTGGGATGGAAAATGTTACAACAGTGACATCTAGAGCTTAAAGCTTTCTAATATGTTCAGCAGGAATAATTCTGAGCATAAATCTTGTGCTTTGTACTTGTTTAAAGGTTTTGCAATGATTTACTACCTCCTCGTGATTCTTCTTTATGTAGGCGAGCTCCTCAGTGAGCCCTTCGATCTGCAGGCTGAGGTCTTTATGAGTCATGTTGAGCTCGCTAAGCACACTCTTTAACCCCCCGATGTCTGCCTCCACAGACTGACGCATTGCCAGCTCATTCTCATATCTGTCCAATAAAATGCAACATTATACAATGTCTTTTACAGCTGTGGCTGTTTTCCCTAATTGTAGTGGAGGAATGTTGAATGGGTACAGTTGACAGTAGCCATTGACCTCCATATTATAGAAAAAATTAACATCAGCTTTTTGGTTACCAGCATTCAAAAGATGTTCTTTTGTGTTCCATAGAATAAAGAAACTTATACAGATTTGGAACAAGAAGGTCAGTAAATAATGACAGAAGTTTCATTTTGGGGTGATTTGTCCCTCTTAAAGGGTCATTTGGTATGATTATTAACATTACTTTAACATAAATTAACAGGGTTGGATCTCTGCAGGAAAGTGGGCTGGAAGGGCCATGTTTATCCATATACAAATGTATTGAAAAATGAAACAAATATTACTTCACTCTGAAGTCATCTGCAGCCAAGCTGGCATTGTCAATGCTGAGGTGGACTGTGTTCTTTTCCTGCAAGGCACTCAGGATCTGCAAAAAAACGTGATCATAGTTTGATGCTATTTATTTTGTGGTTATGAAGATTATTACGTTATGCAATTTTCTCATAGCAGCAACCACAAAGTATCAAGCTACACCTACTTTTGCCTGGAGGTCAGCGATAGTAGCTTCGAAGGCAGAGTAGTTACGACCAGTGCCGGTAGGAGAGACTTTGTTTTCAAGGAACTGGCGTATCTTCAGCTCGAGATCAGCATTGGCCTTCTCGAGGGAGCGGACCTTCTCCAGGTAAGCAGCCAGACGGTCGTTGAGATTCTGCATGGTAAACTTCTCATTGCCAAGGATGCTGTCATCCGCTCCTCCACCGACGCCGAATCCTCCTCCAGCTGAGGCACCACCAAATCCACCACCGAATCCACCACCAGTGCCTCCTCCAGCACCAAATCCACCTCCAAAGCCGAAGCCGCTTCCTGAGCCTGCTGAGGCCATGGAGCGAGAGGCACTGGAGATACGGACCCCTGCACCTCCTGCACCTCCGTACACACTGCCAGCCCTAATGGAGCTGATGCGGCCACCTCCTCCACCAGAAGATGAGAAGCGTGAGGAGCCCATTGAGGACCTGCTGGAAATGAAGCTGCCGCTGGAGAAGGTGGTAGCCATGTGGATGGTGGTTTGTAGTCTTACTCTGCTCTGGTTGGAGAGTGAGTACAGCTGAGCAACTCAGGGTCCTTATATATGCTGGTAGCATACAAGGAAGGACGCACTGACCTTATTCTCATCAAAAACTTGCTGACAGCAAGGAATTCTGTCAGCTTAAATCACCTAAAGTGAAAGGTGACGCTAAGAAGTACAACTGGCTGATTGATTTTACCCTCAAGTGAGTAAGATAGACGCTTGCATTCCCCCTGAGAACCTTTCCTCAGATAAAAGCAACTCTGTACATGTTCATGGACGTTGCTTGTTTATGACTGCTGGTTTTTAGGTAGGCCCCTCATTCTCTAAAAACCTTGAATAATGAATATCACATTTATAGGCCTCAAATGATGAACTCATTTCAATATACTACCTTTAATACCCGGGGTCACAAAAAGTTCAATGCAGAATTTAAATGCCAGTTGCATCATTTAAGTGTAGATCTGTTGGATGATGCAAGTTTGTCTACAAAAAATATGCAATTGAACAAGATATGAATCTACATGGAGGTATGCTGATCTCATTTTCAATTTAAGTAAGCCTCAGGCAACTTATTATACAACAATTTTAAGTGTAAAGAGTGAATTTTTGTTTGAAACATCTCATGTTTGTGCATGCACCTGTGTGCACTACACAGAGCAGCAGAACGTTTCTCACCAAGTTCAGTTTAACATTAAATTCCTCCCTTAGGCTGTTAAACTAAAGAACAGGTCTCTGCATTGTCAAGAGATTCATAATACATTTTATTAGTTATCATGCGGTTAAATTTGACATTTGTTTTTTCTAGAAATCTTACTTTAAAAGCTGTTTTAAAATTAGGCTAATAATTATATAATTAGGTGTTTTTATAAATGTGTGTGTGTGTCCTGTGATGGATTGGCAGTCTATCTGGGTGTTTGCTCCATCTGCAGCTCAATATGCTGGAAGAGATTACAGAATCCCTGCAGAGAACAGGCAATTTGGATAATATTTAATATAATACAAATATTTGAATGGAATTTGATCAATTAGTCCACGTACAACTCAATGTCAGATTATTCAATTAATATGCTGAAAAGTTAATGCACCGTTTTTAATATTTATACCCAATTTATTATTTAATAACTCGCATAGAATCTGTCACAAGTTGAGCCCGCTTGAGCTGCAGGAATTTACAGTGTCTGACTGCTCCCTATATGTTCAACAGGCCATAAACTTTAGATCCATGTTTTATGTTGTATGAATTGTAAGTTAATAAATTAATTCCCCAAATATGGTTCACTGTTGTAGGCTAATAGCCATACTGCACTCTTTATTGTTTCCAACAACCAATGTACATTTAGAATTCTACTGCCTACTTCCAATAATCAGTAAGTTTACAATTTTAAAGTAATTAAATGTCTAAAACAATGGTAATAGTTTTTCATAAATCGCAAAATGTTGGGAAAAAAAATAATCTAAGGTCAGTCTTTCCATAAGCTCAAAACAAAACAGAAAAAGTAAAAGTAGTTTGTTAATAGAGTTCTCCAAACCCTAATAACCTATCCCTCAAATTCCCTTGTCTAAATCTCATAATTAATCGTTTAAAGTCAATTTAGCGGGATGTAGGCTAGGTCAAATCTGATTCTTGGTCTGGAAGCGTCGATTGCGTGATCGACCACAAGAGCGCGCGCGCCTGACAGGAATGGCGCGAATTTTTTTGAGGCAGAGTTTTGAGTGAGGTAAGACACTGCTAAAATTATTTGACGACAAATACATATGATTTGTTTCACCACAAATTATATCTCGGGATTTTTATGACGAGTTGTGGGAGTGACATGCAATCAATAACCTTAAACCTTAAAATGACCGTAACCGTTTCTTGGGACTGATTTAACTCACTGAAGCTGATTTAATCTGGAGAAACTTTCGATCGAATTGATGTGTTGATTAATTGTACATGACTGTAACAATCACAATAGACCTAATTGAATGTTTACTTGCTATAATATTTAATACTTGCTGACTGGTGCCTGTATTTTAGGCTATATCTATTTAATTTATTTGTTTAGAAGCACTCTTGATGTCAGGGACCAAGAAACTTGCCACAACTTAGTTTTTCACATTTTTTTAAGCTTCACAGAACTTGTTAGTCCAGTGGATTCATTTTTGTTTGATGTGCAATAGGTCTCAAATCTCAACCTGTCATCTTCTTCAGGAGAGTTTGAAATCACCAGCTGTCAACTGGATTACCCCTTACCCTTTAAAGTCATCTTGAAAATAACTCTGCACATCTCAAAGTGACAAGGAAGAACCAATAAGGCTGGTCAGAAATTTAAAAGTTGTTTGTTGTTGTTTGAAGAGGTAGAAAGTTTGTGAAGCATAAAGGCTGTGTATTTGCTTTGGTTTTATAGGCTTTGCTAGTGTTTGGTCCTCTACTGCACAATGTACGATTTCACAGCATAATGACATTTGTCATGCTTCAGATTTTCCCATCCCGTTCCCATACTCTTGAATAAATGCCTACAAAGACGTGTGTTCATACCAGATATTGATTTTTACATTTAGGCTGGTTCATTTTATTTATTTTTGCAAAAACATTTCTTTGGTAGAGAAATTAACTTTAGCCTAATTTAATGCATGAGCAATTTTTTTTCAATTTACATTTTTGTATTAATAATTGAGAACAACATTGACCTTTTAGTTATTTGTCTTTCCTTTTTGTATTTTGTTTGTTTGGATGTTGTTTGTTTGTTTGTTTTACCACTAGCAGATCTATTTTATTTCATTTAAAAACTTTTGCATGCATTTTTACATTGTGCCTTAAAATATGACAACAAAACAAAAGAAAATAAGACACACTAGAAATGCATTGTTCGTGCACAGTTTGTGTGCAGTTTATTGGTTTTTCATTGCTCTGAATTAGGATGTTTTTGACAGAGTCTGGCTTGTAGACTGGGAGGATGAGCTGACCACTTTGCCATCCACCACCTCTTCCACAATGGTTACCACTTTGCGTGTAGTCGAGGATGAGCTTGAGCTTGAGGCACTGCACAGGTTCAAACAAATAATATTACACAACAGAAATGACAGACATGTATGTATCCACATTTCACTTCAATTTTGTTTATTATAATTAATCTCCACAAATGGTGACACTGATGTCTAAATGTAGTTATTAAGAGATTTTGTCAGTTTTATCTCACCTTGTGAGCTCTCCATCCAGAAGTCTTCTGTACTCTGCAATCTCCAGCTCCAGTCGGGTCTTGATGTCCAGAAGCATCCTGTA
>JAUMHR010000076.1:16503363-16516512 GCA_032361145.1 Enteromius fasciolatus
AAAAAAAGTACCTGGAAGCCGGTACAGGTACTACTTTTACACAGTGGAAAACCAAACAGAGCCGAGGCGAGCTGGTACTGTGTAGTGGAAAAGCGCCATATGGGCAAGCTTTCCAGCATGCATTGATGGTATTATCTTTAGATAAGGTAGATTTGCAGGTATGTATCTCACTGGATTGAAATAAAAATGACTGTTTTAAGATTGTTAAAACTAAATTAGGTTGCACAAAAGAACTACATGCACTACATTCAGAAGTTATGGTTCTATATTTTATTTGATCTACCTCTAAAATGCATGTTATTTTATACACATTCTTAATATTTTTGTGGAAACCATGATCTTTTTTTTGCCGAACATGATTTGTATGAAGCAAATAACATTTCTGATAACTTGAAATAATTAATTTGATTCATATAAAAGCATCTGAGAGCAAAAGAAGACTCAAACACAAAAGCACATTTAAACCAGTTTATTGATTTGTTTTTAATCACTCTTGAGCTCTGGTTGTTTCATCTCGAGAGTTGTGCTGGTTGTTGTTTGAAATCTCACTTGGTCTCAGTCACAGCCTGGGTGGAGGAGATCACTTTACCATCCTTCACCTCCTCTACAATGGTGACCACTTTGCGTGTAGTTGAGGTTGTGGATTGCGAGGATTGCGTGGATTGCTTGGATTGCTTGGTTTGAACAATTCTGAGGGTGGGGGAAAACAAAGTTATTGACAACTCATAATATTAATTTCACAAATTAGGACATAAAAGCCTGAATGTTAATGTCTCACCCAGTGGCCTCTCCATCCAGAAGTCTTCTGTACTCTGCAATCTCCATCTCCAGTCTGGTCTTGATGTCCAGAAGCATCTGGTACTCTTGCCTTTGGCGCTCCAAATCGGCACGAAGCTGTACCAGCTGCTCTTCCATGCTGGTTACCTGCATTTGGTAACCGTTCAGCATTCTAGCATAGCGGGCCTGGGTGTCTGCCAAAGTGCCTTCAAGCGACGCTTTCTGTTGAGGAGAAATTCATTATTATAAAGGCTGTGTGATGCATCAAAACAGCAGATTTCAAGATTGACCTGCTCATCTACTTACCATGCTGAGTTGTGATTGTAGCTCGATTTCAAGACCCTGGAGTGTGCGTTTAAGCTCTGTGATTTCAGATCTAGACGTTTGAAGGTTTTCTGTGCTTGCAGCGACTTCTTTGTTGAGGGATTCGCTCTGTGAGAGACGCAGTCAGATCAGTTGACAGGTTTTGATTTGGTTTTGTTTCTCATGACAAACTTAAACTAATGTGATGTTACCTTAGACTGGAACCAGGCCTCAAGATCTCTTTGGTTCTTGGCAGCAACTGCCTCGTATTGGTCACGGATTTCAGCCATGATCTTGGTCAGGTCTTCCTGTGGTGCGGCATCAACCTCTACATTGACTTGTCCGCTCATCTGGGTACGTGCTGCCAAGAGTTCCTAAAGATCCAATAAAATAACACTGAGCATGTCCCTCATCAGGAAGAATAACAGGTTTTTTGAAGACACCATTATTAAGCACCAGCTTACCTCCTCGTGGTTCTTCTTGAGGAAGATCAGCTCTTCTTTTAGACCCTCAATCTGCATCTCCAGATCAGATCTGGACATTGTCAGCTCATCCAGCACCCTCCTCAGGCCAGCAATGTCTGCTTCTACAGACTGCCTCATGCTCAGCTCATTCTCATATCTGTACAGAAATCAAATCCTGAGGTAAACTTTAAGGCTCATTTGAGATATTTATAGTCAGCTTTTCTCTTAGTTATGTGGACTTACTTGACCCTGAAGTCATCAGCAGCCAGCTTGGCGTTGTCAATGCTGAGATAGATGCCTCCATTTACACGTGTGGCATCCTGGATCTTAACAAGACAGAAATATAGACAAATTTAGATATCTTTTATTGAATTATTGAAGTTTAGTGGTAAAATATGCACAGCTGTGCTTTATAATTATCACATCATTCATATAAAGATAAGTTGCCTATATAAACACAAACAAACATCAGTGGTTTCTGCCAATACCACATACTTTGTTCTGGAGGTCACTGATGGTAGCATAATAGGCGCTGTAGTCACGAGCAGAGGGGGCCGTCTTGCTATCAAGGAACTGACGAATCTTCAGCTCAAGTTCAGCATTGGCCTTCTCAAGGGAGCGCACCTTCTCCAGGTAGGAGGCCAGACGGTCGTTGAGGTTCTGCATGGTGGCTTTCTCATTTGCAGACACATCAACGGCATCAGACAGGTTGAAGCCACCTCCAAAACCAGCACCGCCACCAGCACCGCCACCAAATCCACCACCAAATCCGCCACCAGCTCCAGCTCCACCTCCAGCTCCGAAGCCACCACCACCTCCAGCAGAGAAAGAACGAGAAGCAGATGCGCTTGAGATACGTGTTCCATATCCTCCAGCTCCCCCGTGCATGCTGCCTGCATACATGCTACGACCCCCTCCACTGCCTCGGGACATGGATAAGCGGGATCCTGCCATGGATCCTCCAGAGGACCTTTGGCTGTATGACATAGACATGATTGTAGAGGAGGTTTGCTGCTCGGTTCTCTGACTGGAGAGAGTGAGAAGTGAGGAACAGATGATCCGTGATCCTTTTATTTGGATAAACGAGGGAGGGAACGGTGGATGGGCGTAGTGGGTTATCCAAAGAGGTGGAGTGAGAAACCACTGCCTCACTCTCTGATGGCAAACACACAGTCACACTCACACAGCTTTCAGCCAACTGTATGGTTTGAATGTTTGCGATTAAGATTTGATGAAGTTGGTTTTATAAGCATTTTGCCATTGTGAAATTAGTGCCAAAATATGCAAAAGCTTTTGATTTGCACAGCACTATTCTTGGTCTATTAGTTTTTTTAAAATAACTTTTGTGCACTCCAATTCCTTTTTAAATGTTATGGATTTAAAAGAATATCTATCTATCTATCTATCTATCTATCTATCTATCATATCCTTTCTTATCTATATATCTCTTTGAAAAACATAAAGAGTCTATCTACACAGTTGAAAGGAATGCAAACGCTAACATTTTCAAAAACACTCGGAATGCAAACAGTACCTTATAAATCTAATGGGATAAAAACAATATATTTATATATACATACAGGCATAGTGTATAGAATTTTAGAATTTGTTAAAAACCACAAATTTCAAGATTACATATTGAACCTGAGTGGAAAACAGTGCTGCAAATACAAGAACAAGTAAAGAGAGAGTTTTTGCCCTCAGGGTGCCAATACTGAGACACACCCTGTAAACAAGCAGAAGCAAAGCCACAGTTACTGTGTCAGTTATATACAAGAATAAAGAATAGAACATTTATATCTTTTTATATGGGTAATATTCTGTATTATATGTGCATATAAGAATATAGAACAGAATGTTTAATATTGTTAAAAAAAATACAATTTATTTATATAACTCTTAAACCTAAGCATTTAAAATCCTAGTTGTTTATTCATGTCAAGTGATGCGTTTTGTTTGGATTAAATCATTCTTTAAACTATGCTTGTATACAGTATAAAGACAAGCCTTAGTGTTGTTGCCTTAGCAACAAGAACAAAGTGCAAAAACAAACAAGTAGTACCCATAACAAAAGGAAATGGCTTTCAGCTGACTGTAAATTTTGAACGGCTGATATGAGAACAAGAAAGCCTTTTTAATAATTAAGCTTAAGCTGATAGCAGTAAGTGTTTTATAGTGAAGAAATAGAAGTTGGATATGAAACTCCTTGTACCATAAAAAGCTGAGTGGGAGGAGAGAATGTGAGTGAGCAGAATCAAAAGCATTTTTAACTCCTTACTATTTATGCAACAAGAAACATATCAAATAATAATGCTATTTATTCCTAAACAAAATGCTGAATTGCTTCCTTTAAAACACAAGCAACTGGATCTTGTCTAATTCAGTTGTTTTACGAATCTCTTTTGAAATGAGGGTGAGAGGTCTTGAAATGCATTGCCTAAGTTGGTCTGCATGGCTTTCCGCTCCCGAACATCTGCTCCACCCATCCTGCCTCACATTAATTTTTAGCTTAAATGCTTTTCCTGCAGGAGTATTTGCATTTTACAAAGCTTAAACAAAGTATTTATGACCAATGTTGTGGTGTAACATAACTCGTATAGTAAAGGTTCATTCGTACGGCTAGGCTAAGTGAAATGTTTAAGAAGAGACTTGCCTGGGAATAAGCATGAACTTATATTGAACCGTAAGTTGAACCGTAACAGTTTTTAAGATGTCAAAAAGGGTGGTCCTCTTTCACAACTAGCTGCTTAGTGTAAATAAAGTACAGGGAAGTGTCAGCGAAAAAGTCAAGCATTTGGTGATATATGGTTTTATGGTAGCCTAGCACAATTTACACAACTCTAGAATGACAAATAGAGGAGTGTGACATGAACGCCTGAACTGAGACAAATAAACTCTGATAACGCCTGCTCCCTATAAAGTGCAACATAGTAATTATGTGCAAAATAACTCTTCAGTAATTTGTCCTTCCTCTGAATTACTCAAAGCCAGTTATGTGCAGCTGGTAAATAGGGCTTGTCTTTTTGTAGTTGTTCTGTACAATTAAATATTTATGTTAACATAAGTTGCTTACAATTATCATAATGCGAAACACCCGTGACATTCTATTCATTCAGTGTTGCATTAGCAAATTGTTGCGGAGATGGTAATTCATTGCACTTTGTGATATTTGGGTTTAGTTAATGCAATAAAATATTAAGAATCTTCTTATATTGCATTAATTTAATAAACCAAATATGACTCACAGAGTAAGCAACAAAATAAATGTATAGTTTAGTATTTCTCTGTGCCTGAGCGGCATTTGTTTTTCTTTATTCCTCTGAACAAAAGCATATATTTTGAATGCATTTCAATCAATGTGTCTTTCTTCGCCTTCTCTTTAGATTTTCATTGCAGCGCTATTGTGTCGAGCCTTTCGGTGAATGTGACCCTTTGTGAGTCTGAACCAGGTAAGCATTTGAGGACAAAGGGTGTGTCAGATCAATACAAAGCGCAGGTTAGGTAACATCTAGAGACTAACAAGGGGACAGATTCCTGTATTTTTTTCCCTCGAGGTTTGACAAGTATACACAAGCACTGAGAGAAACTGTGCTAGCAGTGCCCTCCACCCTCCTGTCAATCACTCCTGGTTCTTTTCAAAAATTCATAAGTGATCTTGAGCAATTCTTTTGTTCTTCTTATGATTGCAATAGCATGATAATTTAGGTAGGATGGTTTAGTTTTATAAGAGCACATGTGTTCCAAATGTTTGGTTGAAAAGTGCTGATCTTTCGGGTAATACATTCTATTATTGTTGCCAGATATATCAATTATATATATTTTTATATATTATATATATTTGTGCTATCAAATGATTAATCGTTTTTGTTTGCATATTATATCTGTGTGTGCTGTGTAGATTTATTATGCATTTATTGTTAATAAAACGTATATATTTAAATAAAATATAAATGTATATATTTTTAAAAAAATTGCTTTTATGTATTAAATATATTTATGTACATGTAAATATTTTCAAAATATATGCTTCGTGTGTGTAGTTATATATATAAAATAAATATACAATACACATGCAAAACAAAAAATAGATTTGGATGCAGTTAATCCCAATTAATTTTTTGACTGCACAAATATATAATATATAGATAGATATAGATATAGATATAGATATAGATATAGATATATACATACATAAGGGAAAAAAAGTGTGGCCAGGTATGGTGACCCATACTTGAAATACTTGAAGAACAACACACACCCGGAGCCATTGCTGCGGCGCCTGGGGAGCATTTGGGGGATCAGTGGCTTGCTCAAGGGTCTCATCTCATCAAGGGTCGTGGTATTGAAGGTGGAGAGAACGCTGGTTATTCACTAACCCCACCCTCTGCCCCATAAGTGTGGACATACATTGATATCTACGAAAGGCTTTAATCGGAATGAGTGATATTAGTTCCTGCATGATTTTTAGCATACTTAGAAATATAAAAAACCAAAAGGTGATTTTAAAATGGTTTTAAAACAACTCGCTTAACTGAATTATATATATTCTGTCTTACACATTCTATCATAAAATTCTTGTTGAAGCATTTGTCTCAGCGTTATTTGTCTAGCATTTCAGTGTGTCTTAACTGTGAGGCACTGAAGACAGATTTCAGGAATGTGCAAACAAAGGCTTGTACAGGCCCGTCACGTACTCATCTGCTTGCTCTCAACCAATGAGCTCCTTCACTATTCACCTGATCTTTCATGACTGCACTGGGAGTTTTAAAGAGCTAGTTGTTCTTATGTGGTTTTGGGAGATTTATGGCATTGCTGAATAGGAAAAGGTATGCTTGTCAAGAGCTTCATTAACACCCGCGCTTGCAAGAAACCACCATATCATTAACGTTGAGGAGGTTTGGGTGTGTTGCATTGTGCCTTCCAATAACAGTAATCAAAAATAAGTATGTAAAGTTAGCAAGAATGTGGCAACAAGTGGTCTATTTAGATGTTTTCTATCTTTCCCCATGACGTCTGTTTTTAGGGGAAAAACACTGAACTGCTTGATTTTGGTTCTTTAGTTTAAAGAGCTTTTCCTCTGTAACATATTACGTAAGTCCCAAGGCATTGAGAGTACGAGCGTTTTGAACAGAGGTTTCAGTTTGCTTTAGTTTTATTGGATCAGCCAGTCCCCACCCCACTCCACCCTCTAAAGCTCACATTACTGCAGCGTACAGGTCCAAATCTACAGTTTAACCCTCACCGGGTGTTTCCTTTTCAACGGTATTGATATTTTACATACACTTGGTTACTATAAACATGTAGTGTCCAAGGTTGTGACCCTGTGCTGGTGCAAACTTTGCAATTCACACCCAAATGACCTAATTCATTACGGACTAGTTTGAAAATAACTTTAATTGTTTCCTAAACCAATTTTTGGTTTTCTTCAAGATTATACTAGTAAAAACTCCTGCGCTGGTATTTCAGATGTACCCGATTTGGCAATAACTACATTACAATAACATAACTGTAGTAATACTGATATTAATAAGACGCCTACACAGTAATTAAAGAGTACAATTGAGGTAAATACAATACAGAATGAATAGGAGTTACTTCTACAACTGGAAAGAAGCTTTTAAAAGACAGCCGTGAGAACATGTCCATGGTGTTCATTTATAAAGGGATTCTTTTATTCTGCAGAACATTGTGAGTCATAACTGAGTCATTTGTTTACTGTATTGGGATTACGTTGAAACAAAGTGTCTGTTTTTATGAATGCACATCCAAGCTTTTTGTCAAACCATGCAGTTGGCAGAATTTAAATAGGTGCCAGTTATGGCATTTGGTGTTTATCGTTTGCGGAATGCTTGTGTGGTCCCTCTGTTTGTTGCTGGGAATGTGGTCTGTGAACCTCAGGTGAGCGTTGGACCGACTGGGTGTGTCCGATTGATTCATAGCACAGGTTGGGTAACATCCAGAGACTAGGGGGCAGATTCTTTCGTTCTTTCTCCCTCAGGGTTTGGCAAGTAAACACAGGCATGACAGCAAAAAAACTGCTATCGGTGACCTCCGCCCTCCCATCAATCACTCACCGGCTTCATTCACACACTGTTAGATATTCTTGAGAAATGTTTTTTTGCGGTTGAATTTAAGCTTTTATGGTTCATATGGTTTTATATATATGACTCTGCTTTCCAGATGTGGTGAATGAAGCCGCGGGCTGTTTTCTGCAATTACCATTTTTGCCATTTCTGTTTTGTGCTTGTCGTCGACGGTTCATTAAAAAACATCCATGGAACCTTTTTACTGCAGAAAAGGTTTGGGTTCTTCAGATTAAAATGTTCTTCACTGAAAGAAAAAAAAGCCCCAGTTTGAGCTTTTATTTTTAAGAATGCAAAAACGTGTGCACTCTGTGCTTTCCTACAGTATGCTGACTGGGTTTCTGTACAAGACTAAAATCATCCAAAAGTGGTGCACGTTCGTGACTTGCTCTCAGGATTAGTCTGATATCCCAAAATATACTTGAGTAATATTCTTAGAGCCTGTCTCAGCCTGTCTTCGGGAGTTTGTTGCCCTTTTACGGCCCATTGTTGGAACCGTTCTGCAAGTGCAGTCCAACAGAGGAACGCAAGCCAATACCTCACACATGGGTCCAATATTTTTCACTATAAACCATCCAGCTGCGTCCTGCTGTTGGACTTTCAGTTAATTAAAATGAACTGGAATATAAGATGTGACTTTTCCACTGCTGTGTCCAGGGAAGGAAAGCAACTGTTGCTTATACTTTCCGAACGTTAACTTATTTTTATTGTGTAACTGTGAATTTTGTGAATAATGTGCAAGCTTGCAGGCAAACACTGTTGTGGTTGTCAATAATAAAATTACTGCTGTATGTACAATAACCCCAGTAAGTATATGAATATTTAACATTTTGAGTTGAAAATTTAGGATCAGTAATATTTTGTGTTTTTTTGTTGTTTATTGTGCTCACCAATGCTGCATTCGTTTAATCAAAAATGCAGAAAAAACTAATATTTCAATTTAAAATAACTATTTTCTATTGTATCTCATATTATAAAATGCAATTTATTCCTGATGCAATCATGCTCATTTGCTGCTCAATAAACTTTTTTTTTTAATATCAGTGTAGTTGTGCTGCTTCGTATTTCTCACAGAAACCATGATATCAAAGAACACTCAAAAAATATTTAGAAATAGAAATCTTTAGAAAAGGTGCTTTACTGCTAATTTATTCATTTATTGCATCCTTGCTGATTTAAAGTAAAATCCTAATAACCCCAAACGATTTGTGAAGACTATATGCAAATACATTTAGTGTCTCCTGTAACATTTGTGGGGGGGGTTTAAGGAAAAATTATTACCCTATAAGGTGCTGTCTCAGAGTTGCAAGAACCTGCCCTTGTCACAGTACAGTTGATGAGAAATGCCAAAGGCAGACAGCTCTGTGAACCATAGGAATGTGCAAACAAAGGCTTAGTAAAATAGAACTTGAAATGTTTGACCCTCTATCGCATGTGTAGTCTTTTAAAATAAAGTGAAATAATAATTGATTCATGTACAGTGTGCCATTTTTAAAGTATGAATCAAATACTTTGCAGATGTTTAAAACATAATGACAGAATCTAAGAGAATTGGCTTCTAGATTCAGTTTATTTTAAAATGTTTCTTGTATTTGCATAAATACTCAAAAGGTACCCTTGGTTTGTTACCCTGAAGCAACATCGTGAATTGAAGGTTACGTGTGTGAGTAAATGTTGCATCGCGGTGATTTGAATTTATATGCAATGCTTGTTCAGACAGAACTCTGTCTGCAGAAACACTTTCTCTTCTAACTAAATGAGACCCCACGAGCTCCAATACAAAGGAGCTTATGTGAGGAATCATTTTAGTCTTCGGTGCATATCTTGAAATAATTCCCTCATCGAAATATGTTGCAGATGCTTTATTGCACAGATTTGCCAATGAAATCTGTGCTCCAGCTGGCTTGCATTTGATGTGCTGTAGCCACAGCCTGAGCGTCAGCCCAGCTTGTGCTTTCTTACAGAAGATTACGGTGAGACGTTCCTGCTGCTGAATCATGCTTGTATGGATTACAAGCGTACGCCATTGCACTAAAAAAGACAACATAATGTCAATAAAAAATTTCCTATCAATTTGAGATTTAGGTTAGATTTGGTCTTCATCCACACACCTAAAAATAAAGGTTCTTTATTGGCATTGATGATTCCATGAATAACTTCTTACATCTTTGGAAATTTACGTTCCATCCACAAAACTTATCCAAAAAATGGACTCCCTCTGAGGCCATCTGAAATGTACAGTAGTTGTTTGTTTCTTCATCAGTAGAGATTTGAAGAGTTAGTGTCAAATTATCTGCTCACCAATGGATGCTCTGCAGTGAATGGGTGCCGTCAGAATGAGAGCCAAACAGCTGATATAAACAATGATCCACAAGTCCATCAGTTAACATCTTGTGAAGGCTGTAAATCAATCCATCGCTATACCATTTAACTTTAAAATATTGATTCTGGCTATAATACAAGTCTATAATAGCACAGATTCAGTAATAAGGTCACACCAAAACCAGCAACATGTTTGTTTTGATTTGGTTTGGCCGTGCTTGATTTGTGCATATTTCTCTTCTGATTCAGACGGAAGTAACGGTTTGAAGTTAAAAACACAGCTTTTCACAAGACATTAATTGAGAGACTAGAGTCATGTGAATTACTTGTGGATATGTAATTATTATGATATTTTCATCTGACGGCACCCATTCACTGCAGAGGATCCATTGGTGAGTAAGTGATATAATGCTGAATTAATCCAAATCTGTTCTGACGGGGAAAAAAGCTATACATCTAGGATGTATACATGTATACATCTAGGATGGCCTTTCAGCAATTTTTAATTTGCCAGTGAACATTTTTTTTAAAGTCAAATCCTCCCCTTCGGAAATGATCATTATCATGCTTTGCCTGATGAATGGAGATAACTAAGTGATCCCGTGATCTTTCTTATCTTTCTTAAACAACTGCTATTGATTTGTTAATGAGCCAGAAACTCCTGTTGTGACCTTTACGCACCAAATTCATAACACAAGATGTTTTTTATCTGGTTAACACAACTAAGCCCAATTGATTCAGATGTTATCCCGAGTCTCCGTCCCTTTGAAAAGCAGATCACAAAAGATAATCAGCACTCTTAAGGCGATGACAGTCCAGTACTTTATATTCATGCCAAATTTCCAACTGGAATAAACGGCAACACAAAGGATCTTAACACAGATTCATACACAGATCTCCACAACAGCAGGCTACAAACATGCAGATGTTTTGCTGAGTAATTAACCACACTCTCACGCAAGCAAACACACATCTTGCATCTGCTCCGACCAGTTCTACCCGTTACATGCTGTCCATTCATTTACCTTCCTCCCAGTATGCATTTCCTGGAGAAGGTGTTGAAAGTGTAGTACTATACTCACAAAAAAGAGAACAGAAAAGAAAGAATGTGAATGCCTAAACTGCTGACTGCACCTGCAATCATAATGTTATCATGGAAAAGATTTTTTATTTTTACAGGCATCATCTCAGCCCACCGTGACACTGTGGTTTGTTTTCATGAGGTCACTTTTCCTCACTGCAATGCTTTGATTGTATGCTATTACAGGGATAAAACCTTTCAAAACGTATTCACACTCATGTTGCTTTTGCAGAGCTCAAACAAAGATATTTTGATCATCTTTAAACTCTTACACTATTAAAAGTCAGTATTAAAAAGTTCAATATTAAAAAAGTTAAATATTAAAAAAGTTCAATATTAAAAAGTCAATAATAACTAACTTTCCCCGTATGTACATATCCTGAAATTAACTATCCCTTTAGCTACTCACACAAAGAAAGTGCTTATATAACCGAGGAGAAAGTTATTTCCATGAGCTGTGTTACATTATATGCATTACTTTTAAGCTCTTGTGACAAGGCAGTTTTACTGGATTCATGAAGCACTACAGAGCTGTAAGATGACGATATCATGCTTACAATACAATATGCATTAAATATCATTTCAGCTCATGCATACGGCAGTTTAAGACCAAGCCCTGTTAGTGTAAACATTGTCAAGCATAAAAGTATGATGAATTAATTCATTAAGTCAAGACAGGTCATTTTATTTGTATAGTGCTTTTCGCAATCCATGTAGTTTCAAAGCATCTTTAACAAGCCTAATGTCTTTAAAACCTCAGTAAACAAGCCAAAAGTGCTCTGTGGCAGTAAAAACACTTCTTGCAAAAAAAAAAAAAAAAGGACATTATAGCCTACTCAGTGATTTTAGACAAGCGGTTTAGCTTCACATGTAAATGTAGTGCCAAAGCAGTTAAACAGCACTTATCCATGTAGGGTTTTGATTGATTTGCAAAAGCTACTTTAATTTTTTTCTTGCTAAGAACCAGACTGCTGCTGTTTAAATAAAGAGTGTCTTCTGGATAAGGACATTGACATGGCCATTGTGGGACCTTAACCTTTTGGTTTGGAGCTATTCCAATGAAAATCTGGCCTTGTTTTTTCTTTTAGATAATTTTCCTAATGGGCAGTTAAAAACTTGAGCAACATTTTCCAGTATCCGCTCCTGTATTTTTACAAGATTTCCTGTCCCTTTCTGGTGAAAACAGCTCAATGGCATAAAGACCTTTTCTTTAAAATCTATTTCTCTTCTTACTGAATTGCATGCTGTAAAAGATTTGGTCTAAATCTAGACATATTGTTATCTTTGTTTTATATATATATGTATATATATATATATATATATATTCATGTTTTCTCTTCCTAACTCCTGAAAATGCTTGGCCTCTTTAACAAGTGTTCACACAGAGAGACAGGCGTTTCAAGGGAGTGTCTGATTTTATTCAGCTGATTGCTGATTATTGCCCCAGTGGGTGCTGTTGCTTGATCTACACCAGTATTTCTCAATCCTGCTTCTTTTTTGACGCCTCTCTTATCTCAGTCCTGATTCACCTCATCAGTTCATTAGTAGTGTGCTGCTCTGTGACCTGCCTGGGAGTGTCAGATTATTGAGACACATCAAACAAACAGCACTGACACATACTGATCAAATTATTAGAACAGTGTTACACACCCCTCATTTATTTATTTACCCATTTATTTCTATAATTTATGCATGTTTAAAGTAATTTCTTGCACTGCATTAAAAAAAAAAAAAGTACTGATAATTGTCTGACATCATATTATCTGTGTTTACAGACATTTCCTTTAACCCTAATAACACAAAACAGATACATTTTTTGATCATAGGGTAAATTGACCTGCTGATGGAAATGTAGTAATATATATATATATATATATATTGTCCTTTAACAATTCAATACTCCATGAATGGAAAACATGTAAGGATAATCTTGTGACCTTATGGTGTTGTGTCCCTTGAGCAAAGGACTCCATCTACTGGCTATGACAAAGAAAACAGCCACATTTTCTTTTGACTGTTTTTTTTTTTACATGAAGTGGAGGCAGGGCCGGCCCGTGGCATAGGCAGTATAGGCAAATGCTGAGGGCGCTGTACATCCAGGGGGCGCCAGAAATGGAGG
>JAUMHR010000076.1:16525878-16539558 GCA_032361145.1 Enteromius fasciolatus
ATATATTGAGCCAGCATATTGACGCTAAGGGTTTCCTATTTAAAACAACGGAGGACCCCTCACGTCGAAATGTGCCTTAAAAGGGGTAACTTAAGGATCAAAACACGACGAGGGTCTTGACCAAGCGTCAAAATGTGACGAGTTGGAGTGAGACCGTGTTGATCTATATCCCTGCGGATTCCGATCCACAATTTCCCGATCCAGTTCCAGAGTTACGGCCAGGAGTGCCGTCCCCGAGGCCCCTTCCAGAGTTTAAGCTGGTAGCGCCGTTCCTGAATCCAGTTCCAGTGCTTCGGCCAAGAGTGCCGATCCCTATTCCAGTTCCTGATTTTCGGCCAGGAGTGCCAATCCCCATTCCAGTTCATAGATTACGGCCAGGAGAGCCGATCCCAATTCCAGTCCTTAGTTTACGCCCTGGAGATCCGACCCTGATTCCAGTTCCTGAGTTACGGCCAGAGGAGCCGATCTCGATTCCAGGTCCTAGATTACGGCTAAGAAAGCCGATCCCGATTCTAGTTCCTGAGTTACGGCCAGAGGAGCCAATCCCGATTCCAGCCCCTAGATCCCAGTCATGAGTACCGGTCCCGATTCCTGCCCCTAGATTACGGCTAGGAAAGCCGATCCTGATTTATAGGGTCCCGCCGCAGCCGAAGGCAGCCCTCGAGTCACCACGGCCTCCCAAGGTACAAATTACAAGTACAAATTAGATCAATCAATATATAAATGTTACGGTAGATTTAGGATGTTTTAAGACTCAATTCCAAAGATTTTAGAGACAGGTTAACACAAATACTGAATATGTATAATAATTTATTTTGCGGTGAAGTAACAGATTATTAATTCTATATAGTGATGCTCTTTCATCTGAAAACCACGACACTATATCTGTTTGAAAAAAAAAAATGTTGTTTACCCCTCAGAGAATTGCCATAATCGGTAAATTGATGAATACCCTGTATGGAAAATTACAGTTACATAGAGAGCTGCCTCTTGCTAGTGTGTGAATTGCTATGTTGGCGCACTCTTTTCAGGGATCATGATTACAGTATAATGACTGCTATCAACATGGTGCAATTAAACATTTTCAAATTCTGAGATCAAAGAGAAAAGCTTCTCTTGAAGTCTATCTGATTCTTTTGCGTTCTGAGATGAGCCTTTCATGATCGTATTCCAGTCTTTTAAAATTAAACGGATGTCACTGAAACAAAATGGCTCGAGTGTGGGAAACATCTTGAGTTAAATGTTTGTTGCTTTTAAGCAATGCCATATTTAGGGCAACATCCAGGAAGCTCCTGTATAATTTTGTCATTGTTCTGAAACTCCCTCCCAGCCGGATAGCTGGTGCTCGGCCCAGATGTCGGATCCATTTTGAGTGTTAAAACCACCAGAGGAAAGCCTCTTAGTACCATGGTGACAAAACGTTGTTGGTCTTGAATTGGTTTCAAGATGCACTGGGCTTTGTTACCGTGAAGAATCTATTTTTTCTGCTGCATCATGCGGGCTTGCTCAGTAGTTTTTGAGCTTTCATGCCAAAGGTTTGCTCAAATACCGGCGTGACCTTTAGGAATAAATGTTGCTTGAAATTAAAAGGTTTTGTGAATACAGCATTCAGTTGCAAAAAAGTCTGAAGCTGAATTTACTCAAATATAGGTAGATATGCAGCTCAACTGATTATTGTTACATGTGGCTATTGATTATGTGCACAAATGATGCACAAGATTGTATTCTTTCAGATGCCTCTATGCAGCCATATCTTATTTGACATCTCTATAAAGGAGTGACTTACTCCAGCGTATATATTCCACTAGTTTTGGACGGAGTTTCTTACAGTCTAATTTATTCCCTTGGGTAGTTATTAAAATATCTGTCTCTCTACGTTGCAAACACAAACATGCACTGTAAGAGAATGGAACTCTTATCCTTGACAGCTGAGGCCTCCTAAAGAAAAGTTTGACTATTAAGTATTCCCAATAACGGTTTGATTTATGCTATAGAACCTGAATATGGTCGTTTCATGTACAATCAATGCACCTTAGTTAACAGCAACTCTTGAAATATGTCTTGAATTGAGACAGGGGACCAAGGACAGGGTTAGCCGTCACAGCATCTTGCATTTGGTAGAAGTAGTAAAAAGTGGCTTTGAAAAGTTTTGACATTGTCAATGCATAAAGGCCTTTTTTATGTTCAAAGAGTGCATTTGAAACAGGAAAACCCGTGGGCTATAGTTGTGAGATAAAACATAAAATGATATACATATACACACACACACACACACACACCAAAATTACATCCAAAATAAAAGTTATTGTTATATGTAACCTAGTATGTGTATATATTTATTATGCATATATAAATACACACACATACTGTATATATTTATATTAATATAATTAGATATATTTAAATATATTTAATATGTAAACATAACTTGTTTTTCTTAAATATATACTTGTACGTGTATTTATATATACAGTAGTTTCGAATGTTGACTACTATATATATATATATGCAGTATACACATATGTAACATGTAACAATTAGTAAAATCAATAAATTATAAATAAGCCTTTATGTAAATAATTTGTAATCATACAAATAACTGCAACCTGCTTTTCAGCATTTTAAAATGTAATAATATAATATTTAAAATGTAATAATACAATTTTGGAATCTAATTTTATAATGCAGATTACATGTAATCAATTAATATCCAGCCCTGTACTGTATGAATTGTGTAAAAGCCCATACTAGGTTGTTTAATGACAGGTCATTGTGACTACTTACCCCGTATATATATAAGTATGTTTTCAAATTGTGTTAAATGACTTATTTTTTGCTGGTAAAGTCATGGAAATGTTCACTATTTTTGATTAGTTTTTTTTTTTTGCACCAAGACTCTGAAATATATTCTGCAGACTGAAAAGTGTGACAACTGCTATGTCTATAGTGTGTGCCATACATTAATGAACACATTTATTGTATTGAACGTTAATGCTAGGAGTTGATGCATAGTTTTCCGTGCTGCGTACGTATGTGTTAGAGAGCGAAGGCGAGAAATCCATATAAAATGACATTTTATTTTCTCCCAAAGCAAGAGAGCCAAAGTACTTGTTTTCTGACAGCATCATTTGTCATAAACCTTCCCTCCTGCGGGGTTAGAAGAAGATCTCAAACATTTTGTAAAATGGCCCTTCATGCGCACTTATTGCAGTCATATGAAAACCTCTCCAGAACAGCAGTTTAAATGAACAAACAGCATTCACATGCCTCTGTCACAGTATGACACACTTGGACTGCGTTGTAAGTGTAGATGCAATCTCCCCGGTTTCAAAGCATTTATAATTGCAGTGACAGCCAATCACAAATAAGCACAACTAACAGTTATAGCTAACAGACCTTGAGAGTTCACTAGAACTGATAGAGCGGTACGTGCCGTTAAGGTCAGAGACCTTTAGTACTTTGATTTGTGTCCTTTACTGTGTCCATTCAGATAATTGCATGGCAGATATTAAAGTGGATAGGAAGGATGGATTTGACGTACATTTTCAGCATGTAAAGTTCAGTTTTCTGTTGAAGAGTTAACCTGGTAGTGGTATTAGTTTAAAGTAAATCTAAGTGCATAACCTGTTGGAAAATCCATCTTTTATGACTAGTTGTAAAGTAACTTGGAACACGGTGACTGGTTTGTAACCGGTCTTTAGTTGTTCAACTGGTTATTAGCTTGCCATTAACTGGTCAGAGCTGGTCATGCTAGTCATTATTATTATGATTATCAGTCATTGTGTTTCAAAAACATTTTAAACAATTTAAAATGGTGTTACTAATTGGTAGCTGGTTTGTTGCTACACCAAAATGGTCTACTAGCTTGCACTGACTTAGACCAGCCTGAAACCAGCAAAATCTTTATAATGTAGGGTATTTTCATTGTAGTTTCACATCAACCTCACATAAGTTTTCCCTGTACTTTCCCAGCTAATATAAAGTCAGCTTGATGTTGAACATGACATCAGACAGATGTTGCAATTTGGTTGAAAATGAAAATCGAGTTGACGTCAAGACGTTGAATTAATGTTGGATTTTGGTTATACAACCTAAAAACATCAAAATATTAGCGACAGCTGATGTCAGTATGGGTCATCAATTTAACATTGACACGTTGAATTTACATCAAATTTTGGTCATTTGATGTCTAGGGCTGTCGTGATAACCCAATATAGCGCTTCTGACAAGCATAACCGCAGAGGAATGCAACAACCACAGCAACCGCGCTATTTACATGTTTTCATTTTTGTAAGGTTTCTCCCTTCTCATTTCGTGCATGTGTAGGCTACTGAATATTAGCAATAAAAACGCAATGTGTACTGTGTTGAGTCATGTTCAAGGAAAGCGAAATCTGTCTTCGCATCGATGCATTGATGCTCAGCTGAGCCGCTCAAAGATCCAATGATTTAATTACATCTCTCTTTGAATGAATAAGTGTAGTAGAACGGTTTAAAGTCTCAGTCAAAGACAGTCTCTTGTCTCTTCTCCAGGATCAGAATTGACTTTATATTATTCGCGGTAATACCGCATACCGTGCTATTGAGCCATTCAAACTTACAGCAAGGGAAATTCCTTTGCCGCAACAGCCTGTTGGAAAAAATTTGGATAGTATCAAGTACACAGTTAACAGACAATGGACAGGGTTAATTTTAGTGTTTTTTTTTTGTTGCTTTTTGTACTCTTGAGGGTGTTTGGCAAATAAATAATTGTTTTTCTATAATTGGTCAGTGGACTGGAAACTCTTAGCTGAACTAGTGTAATGTGCAAACGTCCAGGTGAAAGTGTAAACGTGGCATATAACTTACTGTCAGCAGCTCTATCTTCACCCAGAGAAGTGCCCGAGGCTCAGTGAGTGCACCACTTCACCTGTCCTTATATCCATATCTGCACTGCACGATGACAACTAAATAATTAAGGGTCTGTGGTGCTAATACGCCACTCGAACCTGTGATCATATTTACAGGTGAGCCGATGTCAACAGACTGCCTGATGTACCTTCCCATGCAGTTTTTGCAATATTGATATATCATAGTATACTTGAAGTTTTAGGCCATGCATTATTCTATACAATAACAATAGTTATTTTCTTGTTATACTAGTTTAATTTACTAAGTTATGTAGATGTATAATATAATTATATAATAATTAGTTATGTATTTGTATAATATAATTAAGTTATGTAAACATTAAAGGCTCCAAAGTCTGCTTGTCACAATGTGAGCTTCACCCAAACACACACCATTGTTTCAGCTAGTGTTGTTTTTTTCCAGCCCTCAGACAAACAGATCGTTATGTGCAGAATTTACACAGCCTGTTTTGTAGCGTTGCTGAAGAGTTTAGCTTGTTGTGAGACAAACCACACAGGATAGCTTTATTATATACAGGATAGATTATTGTTATGCTTTGGTAATCACAAGTATTTGTGTGTGAGTGGAGGTTATTCAGCGATGTTTTGTCGGGGGAGAATTGGAGTTTATATAAGTCTCATAAGTCTCTCCTCTGCCCAGAACAGGATCATACAAGCAACATTTCCCAGTCCAATCGTTTCGTGCCCAACTACCTTCACAGTTGGTTAATTACCTTCTTTAGAGATCAATATTTAATTAGGAAATGTTTTTGCCCATGGGGCAGTTTTAGACAGTCACCAGTCTGAGAGGCCACTCTCTTCACATTTAATAGAATCTAAATTCATTCATTAGCTGCGTTCGGCTCCTAATAAATTATGCTTTGATCGACAGAGAGGCCTTCCTTTTCTTGTTAGTTGGGTTTTATGTCCTTTAGGCCAGAAATGATGTTAGATTATACATATTTCATGCTGCCATTATTGCTTCTGGTCTATACGGGGCTCTTGAGGATTTGTTTTACAGTAATCAGTGGGGTCTTTAGTGGGACGTTTGGCTGTTTACAGCAGCAGCTGTTTTCCCTGTCCACATATTTTTGTGTGTCGTGTTTTATTTGCTGTAAATGTTTGTGTTTGTCACATTACCCGGCAAGGTGGTGTGTTTCTTCAGCTATTGGCCCTGAAATGAAAGGAATAGTAATATGATTCTTATCTTATTAACAAATAAGATGCGCTACCCTTATATCATCCCGAAACCACAAGACATCATTCTTTCTTCTGTGGAGCACAAAAGCAGGTATTTTGAAGAATCGCAAATGCCAACGGGATCCAAAAGAAGTTGGGACCATTTTTGAAAATATTTTCATTTCTGCATAAGAAAGAACATCTTACAGGTTTGCAACGATGTGAGGACATGCAACTTATGATATAACGTTTATTTTTGCATGAACTGTAGCTTTAAACACTGTCATTCATTTGCTAACTGAAATCTGATGTTCATGAAGTTACCAATAGAACAGATATTATGCTTTTCCTGCTTTGAAATGTCACGTTTAATTGCCTTTTCTTTTGTAAATGTTTGTGAAATTTCGAGCAATTTCGGAGCGAAAATTGCTCCTACGCCTTTTTTTTTCTTCTTCAGTACGTGCTAAATATTAAATTGGTTTATGCTTATCTCACTTAGGTTTAAAATGCATTAATGAATATTTTCATGATGGATTTTTCTATTTTGCGAATGAATGCCTGGTGCTGAAAACAACCCCTGGGACACGAAAGCGCCTGTAGCTGAAGCTAAAACACTCAATGACAGATTTGTCTAGTCGTTTTTTTTCCCTGTGAAATGTGACAGAACATGGCCATGTGTTTGAATCCTAGGGAAGAGACATGATAAATGATACCCTGAATCAAACGCAAATCTCATCAAAGCAAAGCGACAGCCTCAGACAAAACTTGTGGTCATATAAATTTAAATGCTTCTATGAGGGCATGCTGATATAGTGCTGTATTTTCGGCGAAGCGACAAATCATTTCTCCTGACATTCATTAAAGACTTCAAAGGAAGCTTTTCATCCCCTAAATGCTTCACATGTTCCAACTGGGAGACAAGGCTTCAGCCAAATCTGTGAAATTGCCCTGCTATCTCGGTTTCTGACAGCATGCTAATGTTCAATAATAGATGTGTGAGAACAAGACCCAAACTACATTTGAATGAATTATTCAGCTGCCCCCGTTCGCCCTTCGTCTGCTGTTTTCTCAGCCCCTCCTACCTCTTCCATTATGTCTTTTTTTTTTTGTTTCGTCAATTACGCAATAGCGACGTAGGCACCGTCTTGTAGAAACTGTCCAAATATAAGCTCTCTTATCCAGCTCTGCAGGGAGCTGTCATTATTTTTCCCTTGCCATCTCCCACTTTCGCCTGCTGCACTTATCTGCGTCCCCACACACGTCTAGCTGAAGCCCCCGACAGACTTCAGAAACTTCTCTTATTTCTGTTTTATGTTCCCTGTGTTATTCCGCTCTCCCACTTTTTCTGTCCTTTGTGACACGTGTTTTTCATCTGTTCTCCTTCACTGGCAGAATGTGCTCTCACCTACTCATGTTTGTCCCCTATTTGACACGCCTTCAGAAGCCGAGACAACAATCGAGAAAACAAAGCATATGTAGTGTACGAAGGTCAGTGGATTGTTTCAGAAAGGTCATATAAAACAACAGTTGTATAAACTTCTTGTTCCAGATCTATGTGCATTCCTTCTGATTAACACAAAAGAAAGTATTTTAATGACAGTTGGTAACCATCAAACATTTGTTAAAAATTTCTAGCAGTTATGCTTTTGTAAATTGAGTTTGATGCATTCCAGCTTCACTTCATACAGACCTGGGTTTTTCTTGACCCTCAAATCCCAGCTTATGTATACATCGAACGCTCCATCATAGCTCTGTATGTCTGTACCAAGCATACCAACGCATGCATTGAGACTGTTACATTTGAAGCTTTACAAGTGGATTATGACTGAGATTGAGGCCTTATCTGTATCTATATTCTCTCTCTGTCCTTGTCCTAAGAGCATGTTTATTTACCTTTCTGTGCTCCATGGCCCATTGTTCTTCATTGGTAGTACGGTTCTCTAAAGAGAGCAATCAGTATTGCAGGCAGTGATTTCTCCGAGCTCCTCTACCGGGAAAGCATGACATGCAGAGTGACATGTGAAAGACAGCCTCAGCAGGCATAATATCAGCTTAGTCTGCCCATGTCATCCAAATCCAGACTCCGTTTATCTGCACAGTTTTCCACTGAGAGCCAGAGTTCGGATGAATGTGGGTTTTAGCCATTTGGAAGATCAAAGTAATCTCTAAATACGTGTCTACGTAAATCACTTTAGTTTTTTTTGGGCTTTTGGAAACTCATCTGCCCATTTGCCTCATCTGTCCTTGCCGGCACATGAGCGGTTGTATATTTAGGTGTTTCACCGAGGCTAAAAAACACTACTGGGAGAGAGAGAAAATGGGAGCTACTGTGTTAAAGTATAATATCATTTAATTAAAAATCCAGCTAAGCTTCTTCCCCATATTAGGCTTGAAGTAAGCTTAGCGTGTAGCAAAGAAACGCGCCTCGAGCTGATACGGGTTTTAGTACATGCCTCAGTCTTAAAGCCACAATTATACTTTTGAATATTTCATTTTTTAGGCTATGGTAGATGCTTTTGTGTAAAAATGAACGATATTTAGTTATAGAGCAAATACATAAAAATTGGTGTTACCTAGGGTAACCCCCAAATATTGATTTATATTTTAAACATCACTCATCCATGCTTTAACTGATATTAAAGAAAACCACTAAGTAAACGAAGTAAGCCACTGCTATTTTTTGTTTCAGCCATAGATGGCGATATAGAATTTTTATTTTTTTTTAAAATGTAAATGCAATTAATTACTGTTATTACACTCGCCCTTGTTGACCTTCATTCATCTTTAGAACACAAATGAAGTACTGTAAATTCAAAAATGAATTAATTGAAAAAATAATTCTATATTCAATGATTTTTCTGTGCTCTGAAGATGAAGGTCTTATGGGTTCAACATGAGGGTGAGTGATTAATGACAGAATTTTCATTTTCGTTTGTACTAATCCTTTAAAAATGCACATATGATGCCGTAGTCCTGTGATTTTACTAAATCCTAAAGGTCTATTTATCCATCTGTCCATCCATCTATTTGTCAATCAGTCTATGGCTGTCTGTTGTTTTAAATTATTTAAATGCCAAATATTGTTTATTGTGCAACCAAAATAACAATAATATTCAGAAGAAAAAATGTTTAACACAACGGGACTCTTATTTTGAAATATCTAATTCTTTTCTACTTTAGGTGCTCATTCAAAAAGATAAGAGAAATAGCCCATGGAAACGTCTAGGTTACGAACGTAACCCACGTTCCCTGACGTTACAGATGGGAACTCGCCAGAGACCAATTGCCTTTGAGTTTTTTACAAAAGGCCAATGAATATTGCCAATGAGAATGTCTTTAGCATGCACTACGGAGTGAGCATTTTGAATGGTAGCTTCTCGGGAAGGGGCCAGTTCAAAGGTTCGTAGGCAGGACGGGTCCCAACCATTTGCTTTTTCCTGGGCACGATGAAGTAAGGGCTATAAACCCCGATCTCAACCCAGCTTGAGGGACAGGCTCGATTGGGTCCTTCGCCAGTACGCACAGCAGCATTGCTGTTTGAACGGCCAAGTGTAGCGAATACTGCGGTGTGGGCGCCCTGCGAACTGAATCGCATAGCTGAGGCGTACAATCCATGTCAACAACCGCGAGGGGTTGCGATGCCTACATGGAGCGGAACCAGCCTCGCCATCAGACTCACCCTCTGATGGTGCAGAAGACATCTCTGCCTCTCGAGGCGCCCCAAAGGACACACTCGGGGTGCCCCTGTTATGGGGGGAGCGGTCTCCTTCGGGAGAACCACGGGACAACGTGGTGCCGCAGAAGTCCGCGTGGTTGTTACACCGGATGGAGCATTCTGAACGGTCACCTGGAGGTCCCCCAAGCGCCTCGCAAGGGGAGCCGTCTCACGAATGAGAGGCGGGTCCTCAAGGTAGCCATGGTCATACGCTCGCAATGACCACATTGACCATCCACGAACGCTGCCTCAGCGTGCTCTTGGCCCAGACACGTAAGGCAGTGCTTGTGACCGTCCGAAGAGGTGAGGAAACTTCCACAACCAGAAGCGCACGGCCGGATCCACATCCCGTTACAGAATGCTTCACCAGCCGTGGGAAAATTGCTCTTTCCTCCTGGTTGCCCAGGGAAGACCTAACACGGCAACTCCGTGCACTCAGAGGTCTATGCTCACTGGAAATGCAGATGACTGGCACAGCTGGCCATGAAAAAGGCCACCAGTCCGCAGGATCCGCTAACTGCCGCTCACAAACTCTGTCAGACGAAAGAGCAGGAATCGCAGGAACTCCTCCAAAAGATTGCACCGTCTTTCTCTAATGAAAAGCCCAGGGGATCTCCATCTCCAAAACGGCAAGGCTCTGAAATGAAAAGCTGCATGTGCACTCCGCTTGTGCCTTCTTATACTCATGCAGTGATAAGGTGCACCTGAGCGCAATCAGTGCACGCCAATATTCATTGGCTTTTTGTAAAAAAGCTCAAAGGCAGTTGGTCTCTCTGGTGAGTTCCCATCTGTAACGTCGAAGTGATTCGACTGAAAGGATAGCTAAAATATCTATGTATCTATCTATATATCTATCTATCTGTCCGTCCATCCGTCCATTCATTCATCCTTACACCTGTCTATCAATCAATCAATCAATCCCTTCATCAATTCATCTTGTCTGTCTGCCCATCCATCCATCCATCCATCCATCATATTTGTGGCTTTCTATGTAATAGTATTATCAAAAAGGTATTAACCATGAAGGAACTATACCGTTTACCATTGTCGTTTTACCCCTTAAAATTGTGGCCTCTTTCTATATTCATAAAATTTTGCCATTTTCTCATATGTGATAAGTTAAGCAGCTGTTAAGAAGGATAAAGTATTACATAAGAGAGCCATGAGTACTTTCGTTATGTCTGAGGTCATTATCTTTCTCTTTACCTTTCCTGTCAATCCATCAACACTGAAGACACCATTAGAGACTCTTGAAATGTTTGCTGTTCTGTAAATGTTCTTCTCTCCCAGAGGATATGAGCATCTCTGCTGTGTGTGCTTGAAGGAAAGAAACTCTCTAAGCCTTCAGCGCTGCCGCAGAAAAGAGCAAAATATGTTTTTTTTTATGATCTGTTGCCTTCCTTTGCTGTGAATCCCTGCAGGTTTACTAATGGTGCTATGTTTAGCAAATGCAAATGTTAACTTCTGCATTATCAAAATGGTTTATGAGTTATCGTTTGCTTTGATGCCATTCTAAACGGAGTTTGTCGGTATCAGTACACTTATAAAAACACCCAGAGGAACTTAGCAACAATATAGTAACGCTTCACAACCACCCAATATGGCTACCGATGAACAATTTCATATCGAGATTCGCTTTAAAATATGTCAAAAAGAAAAGATAAACTCTGGTCGTTTTTACTCTGTATGGATTAATGAATGGCAGAAATAAATGACAACCTGTCAAAATAAAAGTCCAGTTTAACTTGAAGAAAGGATGACAGAAATATTACTTTTGTATATTAAAATGTATGTCTCAAGTAGTAGTAGTAGTAGTAGTAATATATGGAATAGCATGCAATCATTGATTTATAAAGTTATATCGTGCTGTTCTGCAGCATCTTGTTTGATAAAAATAAGAATGAAATTCTCTGTTGTAAAATTATTGTTTTAATTTCATTGTTTTTTTAAAAGAATGGTTACATTTTAGTCATTTACATTAATTAATAAACACCCTAAAATCATGATTTTTGCACAATTGTACACGTGTTCTTCAGAAAATGTCAGTGTCTTTATTCTGTTATCTTTGAGGATTGTTATTAGAAACGATGCCTGATTTAAAAGGTCAGAATGTTCACGACTCTGCATTCATGCAAATTACAATACAAACAAAAGCAAAATCCCTGTAGCTCCCACCCTTTATCTGCAGCTACTCTGAATAGGTCTCAAATGATAGTGCCATATTTATTTTTGTTTCTCTGGTTCAGGGTTTTCTCTAAATGCACCATCCATTATTGCCACAATTTCCAAGTGAGCAGCAGAGGCAACAATGACAGAATGCTTTCGAACAATAGCAGCAGGCTTGCAACTTTCATAATAGCTACATGTTTTCAACTACAGAGGCAATTCACAGTGCTGTGTGAGTGAATCCAACCTATTGCGATGTGTCACATTGCATTAGAGCCACAAACATGCAGTGAGTCTCATCAGGCTCATTTATTTTTTTTGAAATATAATGTTTATAAAATCTATTAAAAAATTTCCAAATACAACTGAAAAAATATGATTGAAAAAATAAGACAAACATGATGTTACACTCTTCTTGTGTTTTCACGGGTGTTGCTATGTGGTTGCTAAGGTATTTTGAATAGTTGCAAGGTGGTTGCTTACTGATCCAAGTCTGTTTACGTTTTCTGAGGAAAATAAAAGTGACTTGGAAACAATGTAAAAAGACTTGGACAATGAAAATGTTTGATGTTGCTTGGCTGTTGCTATGTGGTTGCTAAGGTGTTTTGGGATGTTGCTAGGGGATTGCCTGATTAAATTGTCTGAAGAAAATGTGAATGGTATTGACCAGTGCAAAACTTAACTAACATGAAATTAGTCTTGTTGCTATTGCAAGGCTATTTCTATGTGGTTGCTAAGGTATTTTAAATGGTTAACTACTCTAAACTAGTCTGTTTACATTTTCTGAAGAAAATACAAGTCAGTACCAGTGGAAAATCTCTAAAATGTTACAGGACTGTTGCCAGGGTGTTGCTATGTGGTTTCTAGTAGGATTGCCGCGATAGACAGTGTTGGCGGTGTTAAGCCTCAACACTGGTTATGTCACTTGGCAACTGTGACACCGTCCCACACCGCCGTTTTGATTTTTTTATAATAACAAATAATTTAGTTCAGTGAGAGAAAAGACAATTAAAACTGAAGGTGACTGCTAAAATGTACAATGAATGAACGACAGTCGCACGCAGATCAGATTTCATACATCACGTGAGCAGAGCAAGTCAAGCTGACTGAAAAGAGTGAGGTGAGACAAACAAGAAGATGACGGAAGAGTTTCAAAACGAAATGCAAAAGCACTCATTAAAATATTTTGGGTTTTGAAAAGCCCGTTGTCTTCTGCCATCGATCTAAGTGATAATGGAAGGTAAAAAACACATTCTCATTTATTTGGTTCCACGACTTTTGCTGGTTTTTGTTTTAAACTGTATTTTTTTATTATTATTTTACATCCAGGTGTATGCCGTCAGTGTCTCTTTATTTTCTTACTTGTTTTGCTAATAAATGTTATACATTTCACAATTACTTGTCCGCTTGAATTTCCGCTAGTGTAAAGGTGAAAGTAAAATGCACTGTTCTTTTTAAACTAGGCTATTTAAAAGCAAAGAAAGGTAAGGGAAAGAGGGAAAACTCAAATAAACTAAAAGCAAATAACTGCTTGTTGCAGATTTGGCGCAAATTTAAAAGTGAAATACAACGCGTACAATGCTTTCAGGCTATTTAAAACCGATGGAAAGGAGTAACCAATTTAGAGATTTCTGGTGACGCCTCGTTGCATCGTCGTTGATTCTACTGCTAGTGTACATACACTCATAAGACACTTAATAGTATGTCTTGTACACAATTTTATTTAAATAAC
>JAUMHR010000076.1:16539658-16550920 GCA_032361145.1 Enteromius fasciolatus
TCATAATACCAACTAGTTTTATGTGGAAGTGACACTTTTTTTCTTCCTCCATTTCTGGCGCCCCCTGGATGTACAGCACCCTAAGCATTTGCCTATACTGCCTATGCCACGGGCCGGCCCTGCCTCCATCACAGTGATACCGTTATTACCTTTGTTGTTACATGACGATTACGGCAACCCTAGTTATTTTGGATGGTTGCTAGGTGGTTGCCTACAGGTTAAATTGTGTTTACATTCTCTGAAGATAGTGTAATTTGTGTTTTTGCGATGCAAAACTCAACTAACATGAAATTAGGCTTGTTGCTTTTTCCAGAGTGTTGCTATGTGGTTGCTAAGGTATTTTGGGTTGTTGCCAGGCTGTTTGTTCAGCCAAGTCGTTTTTCATTCATTAATGCAAAACTTGGCTGCAGAGATACTCGATGTTGTTGGCTGTTGCCAGGGTGTTGCTATGGTATTTTGATGCTGGTTGCTAAGTGCTTGGTTGTTATAAATTATAAGCTATGTTTGCTGAAGGAACACTTGTCTGTCTAGATGTTAGGGGTTTTGGTGTTGCAATGTGATCACTAAGGTATTTTGGGTGATTGCTTGTTTTTATGGTTTGTTTATATTTTCTTAAGAAAACGTGAGCGGTTCCAGCTACTGCAATATCTGCCCTGATGTTAAGTGTTTTGAACTGTTGCCAGGGTGTTGCTATGGGGTCAATAAGCCATGGTGAGATTTTTTTTTCACCATGTTAAATGTCTGTCGCATAAATTAAGCTTAATATTTTAAGTAAGGGATTTTAATAACCCCTAAACAACATGCGCAACAGTAGCAGTGATGCTAGACCTGGCAAACACCAGTAATTAGCGCAAATATTTTGCGTCTTAAATATAGTCATAATACCATCCACTGATGATTTATTCATAATGCCAGTGCTCTGTGAGCTTGATGTCTTTTATGGTGCAAAGATTAGCCGTTTATTGAGAAAAGCATTGAATCTGAATAGAAGTGAACTGATTCTGAAAACAGTGCAGATCTGCATTCACAATAGCGTTAGGTAAGCCATAGAGCAAACCAGGCCAATCCTGCTGTGCTCTCTCTATTTACCCAGAAGCCCCGAGGCTGTAACAGGCCTGCATACTCCATAGCCAGTGCTGCTCTATGGCTACAGCAATCTCTCTCGCCACACCATCCTTTGTGCTTTCTTTTTTTTGCTTCTCGTCCTCCCTCCCCACCCCCTCACTGTCATATTCTCTCACTCCTGACTGATTTAATGCTACATGCATTTTTCCTTTTTTTTGTACATGCACACACATTCGCACTTGTATGGGTGCCATACTTTGCTGCTATACGGCCCAAGTTTATTTAATCTTTTTCATGGCCTTTTATTTCCACTTTTCTCTCAGCCGTCTTTGTTTCGTTATCCCTGCTGGGCAGATGAGCCCAGCTGCCACTCTGCAAAGTGTGTGTGTTTGTGTTTACGGACATCCAGTTACCTTCTCTCAGCCATTGTCAGCGATGGCTTTCGAGCGAGAGCAGGCACAATGTACGGGCGCATTTATCCCATAAAGCCGTGTTCTCCTCTGTGAAGAGCACTCTCACATTCAACCTCATCAAAGCTCAGCTACACTCCGCTTGGCTATATTTAAATGCTTTAAACGTACCGGCGAGGAAAAAATAGCATGGAGAATCAAATCAGGAGCATAATGGAAAAGTCAGAAAGTCCAAAGTCCAATTTTTAAAAGCTGCTTAAAAAGGTGTTTAAAGTTTACTTACGATTACAGCACAATTGGATAATTGTATATTTATTTGTAGTTATGCAGGTATGATCGTCGTCATGTTAATGTCGTAAATTACTGGTCAGTCTCTATCTGGCTGTAATTTTTTTTCTCATCTTATATGAACAGAAATTATATTAAAATTATTTTACATTAACTATATAACATTTTAATTTTATACATAGTTATTTTGTCTTTGGTGTCAATATAACTTTTCACGATACATTTTGAGAAAAATATTTTATTTTTAAGCATAATATTTTATATTGTATTTTAAATATTACACTTTATTCATCATGTTGTAGTAAATACTACATATTACATATTAAATAATATATTTAAATTTTTATATAAAAATTTAGTCATTTAGTGTCAGTACATGTTTTTAATGTTCTCTTAAGTTGTAATTTTATTTTTTTATTTTTTTATTTTAGATTTTACATTTTGTTTTGGATTTAATATTAAATACTATTTATTATTAAATATATAATTATTAAATTATTAATATATTATATAACAACATATCATTTAAATATAAAAAAAATTCTTTATAAAAATGTTTAAATAAACATTGAAAAAAAATTATGTTAATTGTGGGTTATAAAAGTGTTTAATTTAATAATGAAAAATGTGACAAAGGAAAAAAAAAACCATCTCATTTGACTTGAGTTGAAATGGCACAGTATTCAGGTTTTATTTAATACTATTATGTCAGGTTGATTGTGTTTTGTTCGTACTGAGCGACGACTGTTACATCGAGAGCTACATTTTAAACTTGTATTGTTTTATAGTTCCAGTAAGTTAAAAGAACAATGCTCTGTTTTATATATAATTGACTTCTGTGTCTGTCTTCCCCTTTAACACTGTGCTCTCTGTGTCCGTGCGGATAAGTGTTGGGCTGTGGGACATATTCTAGCAGCACTGGAGTCTGTTTTAAACTCTGTGAGGAACATTGTCTGACTCATCCGGTTTTACCCACAATCCATCCAAAACTGTGGCTGTCCTTTTGATGGGGGGACAAACAAGGTCTGTTCTGTCCTATCCGGAGTTGTGCGGGGAATTTTGTCTCTAATGTTACTGTCATGTTTCTGTCTTCTTAGGATGAATCACTTACTGCATTTGTGAGTCGCTTTGGATAAAAGCATCTTCTAATGTAAATGAAGCGTCACGGCAGTGTATTAAAGCTCTGAGAAAAAGCCTTTTTTAGTGTTTTCACAGCAGATGAGGATGATGATATTTTAATAATAGAGATTACATGGTTTTTCTATTAAAATAAAAATCTGTAAAAAATAAAATAAAACAGTTTGCAAATCATTTCAAAATCATTGCTATTCCTTTGCAAATGTGTTGAAGAGCAGCAATAATCTGGTTAGGATAGTTTTCTTTTTGATTACATAATGTCAAAATACACATCAGTGCATGGATTCAAGTGGTAAGCATTAAAATACTAGTATTTCAGTAACATTGCCACAAGATGGAAACAATATTGTTAACATGATTTTAGTGCGAAAGATTGCTAACTTGCTTTTCCTGTGAAAAGTTATATCCAATTTTACAATACGTTGACATGACAACAGGACACTACAAGCCCCCGAACCATAAAACAATGGTAGAAGTGATGATTTCAACAGCTTTGTAGCTAAAATAATTCATTTTAAAAGAAAAATGCTTTTATAAATTTCTAAGTGACATTTTTAAATCCACCAGAAAAACGGTTTGCTTTTTTTTAATTTTTTTTTTAGAAATGTTCTCATTTTCTTTTAGAATGATTTACATTTTTTTCTATTTTGTTCATTTAATGATATGTTTTTTTCAGTCAATTTGTTTGCTTATCAATGCAAAGTTATATATAAAAATTATATATTATATAATAAAAATAAGGATTAAAGCTGCTATCGTCTACAATATACATTAATTACCAAAAAAAAAAAAAACACAGGTCTGATTTTTGTAATAGTACAAATGAATTAAAAGTATTTTTACATTAACTATTTTTTATGTTTATTATGAATAAATCTGGTTTGTTTCAGTGAATATTGCCTGTTCCACAGCTAGCTATATTTTAACCATTTTTATGCTTTTTATTTTAATGTTTTATAGTGGTTCTAAGCAATTTGAACAATTTACAGTTTTGAGCAATTTGATTTAGATAAAATCAAAATGATGCAAATAGCGATTCAGTCATTTTCAAGTTTTTAAAAGTTTTGTAAAGATTTAAAAAAAAATGTTGGTAGGTTAAAAGCTGACGGTACCCATTGACTTTCATAGGGAAGAAAAAAAAAAGGTGTTCAACAGCTGAAAGAAGTTTGTTCCAAAAACACAAATCAAGACATTTTTGATGAAATCCGAGAGCATTCTGACACTCCATATACAGCAATACAACTTACAAATCACAATCAAGATCCAGAAGGTTAGTAAGGACATTATTAAAATAGTCCGTGTGATATCATATCAATGACTGAACCTTAATTTTATAAAGATGAAGAAATTACTTTGACATGCATATAATTTTATGTGCAGCTGCATTGCATAAATTGTAAATGTAGATCTCTCTTTTTTTTTTAGTTTACTCAGACTGCACTTGTGAGGACGTCCCGTTCCGTAGATCACAAAGAAGCTTCTTGTACCTCATATACCCGAGCAATGTGTACTATATTACCCATCTGTCTGATGGCAGTGAATTGAGCAATCTATAACAGAGCCTGAATGCCAGTGTAATGATGAACAGGGTACTTGCTGAATGCTCAGGCTCTGAGGAGTGAATGCTCATTTGTTATTTTGCCTGAGTGATGTTTTGGCAGCGTTTTCTACAAATTGTTTGGAGTATAAATCAAACGCCGGTCTCTGTGGGTCACACAGCAGAGAGCAGACGGCCGAAAAGTGACTGAGCTGGTCATGTTATGTAAATATCCACAAATTATTAAATAAATTAGCGGGGGATGTAATAAATCTACTTCTTTGTCTCCTCTGGAAATGTAGAGATAAACAAATAAAGCACATATACAGTATGGAAACGCGCACTGGCTTTTATGCTCAAATAGGGAGATAGCTGAATGCATGTGCTTTATTTATCCCTGAGGGGCAGTATTCACGTCCACAGTCAGTCAGACGCATTTCCATTTCAACATATCGCTCTCTTTCATCTACAATCAAACGTTCTCACATCCCCCTGGAAGCTAATTTCCTGAAACAAGGCTTCGCAATTTTCTTTCAAGCTGACATAACACGAGATGAAATGTCACTGCCTCACCTTGTGTTTACCGCTAATGATCTTTTGCACTAAACACATCGTTTAGTAATTATAAAAGAGCATTACATGCTCGCAAGCTGAAAGAGATGTGAACAGACAGCCAAAACTAAGTTAGTTTTTCTCCCATTGGAGGGCTGCTACATGATCTGTGGATGAAGGAAGGTTCTTTCATATTTTCTCTCTTTTTGTTTTTGTTAGTTTTGGTCTAAAATCTTATTTAATAAGAATTCAGAGAATCAAAAAACCATGGTTAAATGTTTGGGCTCAGCACATTTATTGTAAAAAAATACTTTTAGTCAGCATTAAGAACAATGTTATTTTAGTATATTATTATAGTTTTTATTAATATTTTGAATTATTTGATAGTTTTTATATTTTCAGTTTTCATTTTAATTTTAGTAAACATTTTAATAATTTTGTTTTGTGCCTTTTTAGTAGTTTCTATTTATTTGTACATGTTTATTTCAATTTCAAGTAAATTAAAATGAGAAATGTGGCCTTGGCGACTAGCCAAGTTTATTCATATTATTTTATTTCCAATTCCAGTAATAAAAATGTTTTTGTTATTATTTATTTATTTACATTTTCAACATTTATAGTTTAGTTATTTCAACGTTCTGCTAGTCAAAGAATCATTAAAAACATGCCACAAAACATTATTAATAATAATATTAATAATAATAATAATAAATGTTTATTTATCAAATGATTTCTGAACGATTGTGTGAGACTGAAGACTGGAGTAATAATGCAAAAGATTCAGCTTTACATCACAGGAATAAATTAAATTTAAAAATGCATTAAAATAGAAAACTGTTATTTAAAATTGTAATAATATTTCATAATATACTGTTTTTTTTTAACCAAATAATTCAGCCTTGACCATCATAGTCTTATGCTGGAAAAAAAACATCTAAATCTTACCAGCAACAAAACTTTGTACATTATATATTTTTTAGATAATACATAAGTTACCACTCAACTGCCTACCAACACCCTGACAAGCATTTTCTTGAAAAGCCTATACTATATCCTACATAGATTTTGAGTAAATGCCTGACAACATGGGACAAACAAAGAACTACTATATATATATATATATATATATATATATATATATATAACTGTCCGTAATGTTACAGTGCAGATTATCTCTGCGAGCCTGCTGCGGTTATGAAAGCAGCTCTGTGAATTGTGATGACAATTGTCTCAATAAGGGCAACTGGTAATTGGAGAAATGTATTAATCATGGAGAGCACCAGGGACGTTTGCAGCACATGCAGCATGTGGAGGAAGCTTCTCCTTGGCAACACTAGGCTATGTTTAGGCAGTGTGTGCCAGCGATTGTTCTGCTGATGGTCGATTGATTTGGGTCTCACTGGAAGCAGGCAAGAATATTTGTCAAGAATATTGTTTATGATGGATCATTAAGTGCTTGTTTTGGTGTCTTTAGATACTGAATCAAATAAGCTGCAAAACCACAGCTTGCACTCTTAAAGGGATAGATACCCAAAAATGAAAACTTTTTGTTAATTTATTACATCCATTACTACATAAGTTTTTTTACATTTACATATGGGACTGTGATCGGCTTTCCAATCTGTGAAAGAGTGCGTAAAAATAAAATACTTTAAAAACAAAATTACTTAATGTCAATTTGCAAAGGCTTTGCAAATCTCATCATCTACAGTGCATAAAATCATCAGAACCTCTGAAAAACTGGAGAAATCTTGATGTGTAAGGGACAAGGCAGAAGACCTTTGGGCTCTTCGGGTCCTCAGATGTCACTGCGTCACTCATCAGCATGGTTCTGTCATTGACATTACTAAATGGGCTCAGGAATACTTCCAGAATCCACTGTTGGTAAATACAACGCACCGTGTCATCTCCAGATACCAACTAAAACTCTATCATGCAAAAAAGAAGCCATATGTAAGCATGGTCCAGAAGCGCTGTCGTGTCCTGTGGGCCTAGACTCATTTAAAATTAACGGTTTCAAACAGGAAAAGCGATTTTGGTCAAAGTGAAAAGTGGTCAGGCGACTCTAAATTTGGCATTCTTGTTGAAAGGGTTGTATAACAGGCAAGAGTGGGACCAAATTCCAGCAGCAAATCTCCAGAAACTTATAACCTTGATGCCCAGATGTCTTCTAATTCTTTTGAAAAGAAGAGGAGATGCTATACCATGGCCATCTATTTTGAGACATGTAGCAGTACATGTAGTTTGTGCATAAAATTGCTAAATTTGTCATGTTATCTATGCTATATTATGAATAAAATATTGGCTCATGGGATTTTAAAGTCTTTTAGTTTTCTTTTTCTTCAAATATATAAAAGAATTTGGGTTGTAAAAAATGATTTAAAGGAACAACACTTGTGGCTCCTGATGATATATTAATGTCTTTATAAAGCAAAACCATCAGTCTGAGCAAGAAAGTTAACATTGTTTACAATATTATTATCTGCCCCCCAGCCCCTCAGTCAAACAGTCCAGAGTGATATAAGCTTATTTACTCTTCTTTACAGATTACGTACATGTGCATGCTTTCACCCGTATGGAAACAACTGATTACATCATATCTGTTAAAGCTTGCGTATGCGGGTCGTTGAGGCACTCTCTAAAATGATGGAAGACGTAAGTCATAGGAGAAGAGTAAATTATGTTATTTTTGTTTTATTTGCTCAAAAAAAAAAGGATTCTTATAGCATCACAAAGTTTTACCTGTGTTTTTGCTACTTTTCTGGATCTGGATCATTTCAGTTGTATTGCTGTCTATGGAGGGTCTGATGGCTCTCTGATTTCATCAAAAATATTTTAATTTGTTTTTCATAATATGAACAAAGGTCTTATGGGTTTAGAACAACATGAGGGTGAGTAATTACTGACAGAATTTTCACTTTTGGGTGAACTATCCCTTTAAATCTAAGGGTTCATTACTTATTGATGGTTCAGTTGAAAAAGTGTTAACATACATGGAACCTTTACATTCCTCAGAAGTTTCTTTATAGTGGAGAAAGGTTAGAATTCTTAAAATTCTTTTAAGCACTAAGCACAATGTTGTTTCTGCAAAAATCATATTTTGCCTCTTTATTTGTTTAATTGATCTGCTGTCTGCATTAAAGCCAAAAAAAGGGGATAAAAAATTTTACTAATGCAAAGAATTCTGTGGCAGAACATTCATCCACTTGTGCGAGGCAGAAAATTGAGTTGCAAAAAGTGCAATTACTGTGAGAATTCCAGCTGATTGGCTTCGGACAGAAATTTTGCAACTTTCAAGTGCAGGAAAGGGTTTTTAAAACCTTTGATATCAAAAGTGGCAGGAATTATGGGTTTCACCATGGCAACAAACGTGGAGAGCTTTCATTATGCCCCAGACAGCTGAGGGAGTTACTTAAATAAGAGAAAATGTGCATTTGTCTCTCAGTAATCACAGAGAAAACGAAGCACCTCAAAACTATGGCTGTGGGTTTCAAGCAGTGGTGATTAGAATAACCTTTAACAGGCTCTCCGACAGAAACTCTTGATATAATGAGCTTTATTACTGTAATATCCTGCTGCTCTGAAGACTAGATCTCAGATTCTCTTCGTTCAAGCAGCTGAAATCTTGATGCTCAATATGCTTTTTAATAACCTGTTTGTTTTTTATGTTGAAGCGATGATAACCACAGCTGCTGAGTGATCAAAACAAGACAGAAAGAAAAATTTTCCTCAGCAACAACTCGAAGCCACAAAGCCGCTGGATTTTTGCTTCTTCCAAAATGTGGCATGTTGCACAATCTTGTAATTGCATTGGCTTCAACTAGAGTGAAGCCGAGTGAAGAGACAACGTCTGTCTGATTTGGTAAACACGGGGTCTTGAGATGGGATGTGCTGAATCTGCTCATCCATCCATTTATTTGCCCCCCAGTTCAGAGGAAGAGGTAAAAATAAATCGGGCTTTGATTTATTGTACGTCATTTCTTCTGCTAAATGATTTCTTTCCTACTATTTTAATTATGTGGCAAAGGCGAGATACATATCAGATGTCTTCCTTTCAGAATGGATCAGACATGTGTAGCAAAATTAGATATTAGATAAGAGTATTAATAAAGTCATATTTCACTTACAGTATTCAGTGATGTTCAAGCAGAACTTAATTAATTGGATGTTACATACTTACTGATAATAATATGTATTGTTTTAAATGCATTCAAGCATTTTGCCATATCACTGCTGGATGTTAACGCATATGAAACTAATAAAAATGTGCACACAATCCGTTTTGTCCTTCAGTCTACATTGAACCCCGTCATCTTTGGCCGTAAAAATCTGAGATCCACCCTTATGAGACATCATTAACCAGAAGTGACATCATTCAGCTGTTTAAACAATGAGGACCAGGCAAATAATATTATTTTATGTTTTGCAATGTTTATTAAAACAGATGACTTTTGAGCTTAACAGCTGAACACGTACACATTAAAGTCCCTCTGTCCTCACTAATTTTATTCCTGAAGACTCTTAATCTATAATAATCAAAATTAATGTTTTTCTTGTGAAAACAATTTCCTAATGCCTTAAAGTTTTTAACTATGATTAATGCTATACAGTGGCAAGTGGCATTGGATTAATTCAACCATGTGTTTGAACAAGAAACCAAAGAAGTAGAGGAATACAGGGTTGTCTACATGGTACATGTTCTATGTATCACTCCCTACATTGTCGAATACAAAATAGTAATTGATACCATCAGCCTTTGGCTTGACTCCATTACACAGCTAATAATGTGTTGCTACAAACCGTGTTCTTGTTATAGGCCTATGATACCGATATGAAAAGCCTAAACCGAAAATTGACTGGATTGGTAACATGTTTGGTTCCATGTTACAAGAGGAAAAAGGAAAAGTTTTAAAAGCACACAGTAAAAAGGTTGGACACAACTTCTCATCCACTGTGTTTCTTTATTTTCAAGATCATTTACAGATTCTCACTGAAGGCATCAAAACTATGAATGAACACATGTGGAGTTATGTACTTAACAAAAAAAGGTGAAATAACTGAAAACATCTGTTATATTCTAGTTTCTTCAAAATAGCCCCCCTTTGGACTGATTACTGCTTTGCACACTCTTGGCATTGTCTCGATGAGCTTCAAGAGGTAGTCACCTGAAATGGTTTTCCAAAAGTCTTGAAGGAGTTCCCAGAGGTGTTTAACACTTGTTGGCCCCTTTGCCTTCACTCTGGGGTCCAGCTCACCCCAAACCATCTCGATTGGGTTTAGGTCCGGTGACTGTGGAGGCCCGGACATCTGCCGCAGTGCTCCATAACTCTCCTTTTTGGTCAAATAGCCCTTACACAGCCTGGAGGTGTGTTTGGGGTCATTGTCCTGTTGAAAAATAAATGATCGTCCAACTAAACACAAACCGAATTGGATGGCATGTCGCTGCAGGATGCTGTGGTAGCCATGCTGGTTCAGTGTGCCTTCAATTTTGAATAAATCCCTAACAGTGTCACCTGCAAAACACCCCCGCACCGTCAGACCTCCTCCTCCATGCTTCACATTGGGAACCAGGCATGTGTTCTGCGTCTCACAAAGACACAGTGGTTGGAACCAATGATCTCAAATTTGGACTCATCAGACCAAAGCACATTTCCACTGGTCTAATGTCCATTCCCCAAACAAATCTCTTCTACTTGTTGCCTCTCCTTAGCAGTGGTTTCCTTGCAGCTATTTGACCGTGAAGGCCTGATTCGTGCAGTCTCCTCTTAACAGTAGTTCTAGAGATGGGTCTGCTGCTAAAACTCTGTGTGGCATTCATCTGGTCTCTGATCTGAGCTGCTGTTAACGTGCGATTTCTGAGGCTGGTGACTCGGATGAACTTGTCTTCAGAAGCTGGGTCGGTCCTCATGTATGCCAGTTTCGTTGTAGCACTTGATTGTTTTTGCAACTCCACTTGGGGACACAATTTAAGTTTTCGCAATTTTCCAGACTGACTGACCTTCAAGTAATGACGGCCACTAGTTTTTCTTTAGTTAGCTGGTTGGTTCTTGCCATAATATGAATTTTAACAGTTGTCCAATAGGGCTGTCAGCTGTGTAGTAACCTGACATCTGCACAACACAACTGATGCTGAAGAAATTCCACTACACTGTAAAAAAAAAACCTAATTTTACAGATAATAACTCTAAATTTTTTTGAGTATTTTTCTGTTATTTTAAATTATATTCAAAACTCTGTAAAATTACAAACAATATCTGTAAATGTATTAATTGA
>JAUMHR010000076.1:16556108-16566275 GCA_032361145.1 Enteromius fasciolatus
TTAATGATGAAAGGGTTGTGTTGTGCTCTAATGAATGCTTGCACAGAGAGCTGCAGACAGTGAGCTATATTATCACGTTGTTCGCCCTCTGAATTCACCTTTATGCCCTCCGTCATAGCTCACATCTGGCGTGATGGAAATATAGCGGTGCCCCTTCAGCCCTCCACTGAGACACCTGCTGCTCTTTACAGCCGGAGCTTGACAGAGTCTTGTGCCGTGGCATCCCTTTGGCACCGGTGTCAGTGGAACCCTGCCCTGCCGCTCTGCTTCTGTGTGCAATTAGAATCATTCTCTGACAGAAAATAAACCTCTGAAGTGTCCTTTTTCTGTCAAAGAATACATTGTTTTCTCTTTTTAAAAAGAACGCCGCAACTGTGCAGTTACATAATTTAAAAAAAAAAGTATGCCGTGGGATGTAATATAGAGTGGGGCTTTTTCCAACTCTCTATGTTGTGAGTAAATGTCTCTTTCTTTCTTTCTTTCTTTCTTTCTATCAAATGCATATGATGAAATTAATTTTTTTTTTATTTATTCCTGCTTAAATGATGGAATTCATTAGGAATAATAAGCCTTTAAGATCCTTTAATAATGAGGCCTTTAAGATGAAGAGCAATAGGTCTATTTCATAGTAATTCACAATGTGATTAAAATGAATAAGATTATCAGTCTGTCAGAATTTAGCAGGTTTTATAACATTTTTAAATAATGATGATTAATACATTGTACTTTTTTATATTAAAAACTTTTATTATAAATGTCTGTTTGATATGACATAGTTGAAATATACAAGTCAAGTTAATTTTTAAAGTTGGAATATGCCATATAATATGTCAGGGTTATTACAGTTAACTAGAACCATAAAAAAACGTTATATAAATAACATATGTTAACTTAAATAAATTAGAAAATGAAAAAAAAGAAAAGCTTGAAAAACCTGAGTGTAGCTCGTTTTAAAGCAAACTGTAAGTCAACAGGGCAATGGTGAACGTCCTACTATAGAATCATTTGGTTTACACGTTTAAATTTATGCTTCCTCTGTGAAAGTGTCATTGAGAGTTGTAGTTTATTGTGTTTGAGCTGATAGGAGTGGAAGGAAAGAGAAGGTTGGCATGCTACATTAGACATAATGTCAGTGCTCAGAGATTGCTGCCTCTTTATTTAGTGCCCTTAGCTCCTCTTCTTATCCCACTGACCTCTTGCATTTATTGCATGAATGCATGTGTATATAGCAGTTATAAGCACTGCACATTCATAGCTAATTCCGTGCATGTTCATCACAGTTTGAGTCTAGCCTGTGACACCACTTTCATTTAATTTCTTGCATCTCTCTGTGCTTTGCTATCAGGTGGAAATGTTTTCAGTATTTAGCACAATAGACTGAGTTTTGCTGCCTGTAAATGCTGTTATTTATTTGCTATAATTTGTGGTTTGTTTGTATCACGGACAACTGGCTGTTACTGTCCATCATCATCCAAACACTGACATACTGATGATTTTTTTTGCTCTAGTTTTCTGGCAGACGTCCAGCACCAGCAGAGCATCAGTCTGGCCCATAGAACCCACTCGCTTCTGACATGTCTGTTCATATTGACACACTACTATACTGCTCAGACCGTTTTGTAGTGTGCAGTAGTATATAACCAGAGCATATATGTTTATATATAATGAATATAAATAAATTAATCCTTTCTATGCATGCAAATGGGTTTGAATGAGTAAATAATGGTGTTGATGGGAAGGCTAATTAAAAAGAAAGTAAACAGCTCACCCACATAGATATCATGCTTTGTCATGTCAAAATAATACCTGAAATGAATTGAAAACAATCTCTGAGGAGTGTTTTTATGAGCGAATGTTAACCATCATGACATGCAGTGTTTACTGAGCTTTGATGACTATAAAAGTAAACAGCTAAACATCAATTCACAAAATAAATATAGATTTAAAGTGAAAAGTTTTATGAAATAGTAAATTAATTATACTGTTAATGTAAACATGCAAAATAAAATATTTGTCTTTTTTTGGTAATGTTGAACCTGAAAGATGTCGAAACAATGTTTTTTTTAAAAGAGTGATTACTTTGCCTCTTATTTGATCAGTTTTATGAACATTTTGTAATGTATACACATAAAATTGCATTTAAAAGTAGCCTAAATATATGCTTACATACATACATTTTATTTATTGTATGATTTAATAAATCAATATACATTTCTGAATACTGATAGTATTCAAAAGATCAATTAAATTGAACAAATTATACACACATGCACACATAGTCTACACTTAAAAAACGTTTTAAAAAAACTTTTATTTTGTATTTTTTTTAGTTTATGTTTTATGTGTATTTTTTGACTTTTTGTTTTCATAATTTAAGTAATACTATAAATATATATATATAGCAGTGCTGTGAAATGATTGTGATTAATCGCATCCAAAATAATATATTGGTGTACTGTGTATGTTTATTATGTATATATTATGTATAAATAAAAACAGTACAAACACATATATTATTTAAAGAAAAACTAAATTTCGGATGCAATTAATCACAATTAATAGTTTTACAGCACTAATATATATAAAATAGTGTAAACACTGCTTAATTTTTTTTAAGCATCCAGACTAGCCAGTCAACCAATGGTGTGAGTTTTGGGCGGAGCCAGTTATTTTTCCCACCAATGGAAACCTGCTAATATTCCATTCATAAGATGTTCATTTGATTCTTCAGCAGACTGTAACTCATCATGTGTTCATCCAACTGTATGCTCAATGCTGTTTTTGCTCTTTGTTTCCCCTTTTCCAGTCTACCTCGAAAAAACCCTTTGTTTTTATCAGTTTAATGTCTTTCCTGTTTCTTTGCTCAGAATGCATTACTGTTGTGCTTGAAAACAGAGCGTCTGCTGTTCAGAATATGTTTGTGAGGGGATTTGAGCAAAGCGGACGGACAGATCTAGAGAACACAGAGGATAAAGGATAAAGTATTTGTGACAGAAAGAGAGAGAGGAGCACAGACAGGGACCGTATGGCTGATGATCATCTGACCATATGTATGAATCGCATTTTGTAAGTGCCACAGAAACCAAGCTATTTATATTACGCTGGTGGTCTCGACCAGACAGCGCCATTTACATAATGTAAAAATCTGTTCAGCTTTGGTTCGTGTCTTCTTTGATGGCTGAACCAGTTTTATGTTTGATGGCGTGGTAAAACATGTCATTATGTGTGAATGTATTACATTCTGGCCATGGTATATATTCTTGTAGAGAGACCCCAGCTGATTTCATGTGTGGATGGTGCAGTTTCACGGCTCACACACATACGCAGATTGACACACACACACTTACACAAGCGTACATGCAAGGCTCCTGTTATCTCAGGCAGTAATTCGGCCCCATTTCTTTTACCATCTCGATCGTCAGGAACGGAAAGGCAGACCCGGAGAAGAAATGGATGGGGAAAAAATGGAGAAAGATAACCACAATGGATGGAAAAAGGAGTACGAAGGTGACGATTATTGAGAATGCTAGGCACGGCAGAGAGAAAGATGGAGAGAGAAGTAGATAGCAGCGCATATGAGAGAACAGAAGTACTGAATAAATCACTCAGGAACAGGAACCGGAGATTCACGGCAGCTACTGTATGCATTGGCTTGTGTGTTTATGTGTGATTGACATTTATGACAACTGCTATCCAACAAGAAACACAATCATAAATCTCACAATAGTAACTTTGTTAGAAATTGGCTTAATATCCTGTGACTTTTTAATAGAAAAAAATAATAATCTTCGATTCTAACTGGGAATTTCTTGAAATTGTGTTTATTTTTATTTCTCGTAATTGTCATAATTTGACATAGTTCTTCAAATTTGTTCAGTTATATAGTTTTTCACAATTCAACAACACAAATATGACTACCTTCTTGTAACTTTATAGGTAAAAATAATGATCACATTTAATCATGTGTAATTGTAACTACTTCTCGTAATTTCTTCAAATTGTGATTTATTATTTTTATATTTCACAACTGTACTGTAAATATTTCTCAAAGTTTGACTTAACATCTCACAGTTGCAATATAGCCTATTTCCCATAATTATTAGGCAGAAAAATCACAATTCTTGTAAAATAGTTTTATATCTGACTAATGTAACTTTTGGACATTTGGACTTAATTTCTCAATTGTAAAAATCCCAAATTGCAAATAGTTCTTGAAAGTGCCTTGTGTGTGAGGGAGATCTCGCAATTAGCAATAATTTCTCACAATGTGACAATTTCAGCTTCATTTAAAAATAATAATCACACTTTGTGAAAATTGAAACTATTTTTTTCAGATTGCATTTTGTTTTGTTTTATATCTCACAATGGTATCTTTATTTCTTACAATTTGATTTGATATCTCACAGTTGCAACGTTTCTTATCATTAATCAGGCAAGAAAAAAAATCAAGCATTATTTCTTGTATTTAGGAAGAAAATATTTGCAATCATAAATTGCAACTGTTTCTTGAAATTGACATTTTTAAATCTCACAGCTGTAACCATTTTTTCACAAAGTTGCAATGTTATTTTTTTTACGCCGGTGTGACCTCAGAGTTAACTAGGTAAAAATAATAACTAAGGATGTCCTGATCCGATCACACGATCGAAAATCGGGCCCGATCACGTGATTTCAGACTCGATCGGAATCGGACGTTACCTCCTGATCAGGACTCGAATATATATGTGTATATATTCTCATCATTTGTAAAACACATCTATAGTTATGCGGTGGCACAGAATTAGACCTCTTGACTCCACACAGCAACATGTGCGGTATGACATCACTTTGTTGCAGAGACGCTATTGGCTTAAAGTAGAACACATAAGCAGCTTGAAGCGTATGTCTGTGGTCTGGAGGTATTATAAAGCTGATGACAACAACATTTAGGGCTGCACGATAATTTACCGTTGATTACAGAACCGAATTTACTGAAAAGATGCGCAAAACATTGTGCAGCCCTAACAACATTGCCATAGCAAACTGTGAGATATGTAAACTAGGGACAGCAAGAGGTGGAAAACAAACCTGAGAGTTTGAAGAGGAGAGAAAAAATATCTCAATACACCGCGAATGCGCAGGATATTACAGCCAAGATAACACAAATTAAACGTTTTTTATATATTTACTGTTGCACTAAAGTCCAAAAGTGAAGAAACATTATGTTATTTATACTTGATAGTTCAAGCTACCCCATAGAAGTGCTCTGTTTATTAACAGAGTTATAGGTTAAAATAAGTTGAATTAAATAAAGAAATAATGAACATCCTGTATCTGTTTCTTCGCTCTTCTTTATGCTTTCTTTATGTATTATAGAAGTATCGGATCGGGACTCGGTATCGGCAGATACTCAAAGTCAAATGACTCAGGACATCAGGACATCCCTAATAATAACTGCAAATTTTGTGAATTGTTTTTACAGTTATGATTCTGTAGTTATATTTATCACATTTGTAGGTTCATTACACTTGATTTAACATCTACAGTTGCAACTTTATTTCTCTTGTAACATCTAAATGTTAAATTTATCGTATCACTCCATTTCCATTTAATTAGTTTATTCTAATTAAATCCTAGATCACTGCACAAACTATTATTCAATGCACAAAACTGACTATAATTAAATAAATTCCAGTGAATGTGAGTTAGTGCTATGAGACTCATCATTTGAAGTTTTCATGTTCTCTCATATGCCTTGAGAAAAATATAAAAACCCAGAGTGCGTCAGCGTGTTCGGCGATGATTAGCTTTAACCAGGGGGCATCTATTTGCTATAATCTCTTAATGGCCAGTGCATTGGCGTATGGAATAATTCCATATGCAAAATACTTGAGAACCACTGAACGCGCACTCAGTGTGTTTTTTTCCGTACATTTGCATGTTTCCAGGAGAGTGATCTGCATAGAAATGTGGCAGTAGTTACTGTGTTCAAATTCGTGCTTTGAGGAAGATACCCAAATAGCTGTCTGTTCAAATTATCATCTGTCGGTTCCTGTCTGTGTCTGTCATCTTCTCTTTTAAATCTAATCTTGCATTCTAATGTACTATAATTGTAGGAAACAGGGGTGAATGTATATGTCTGTTACACTTAAATGGTTGTATATTCTGTGCTATTTTTCAGACGCTGGTTTATAAACACTTGCAGATGGCATGTCAAGTTAAAAACAGTTCCACTCTCAACTAGTCCATTTTGAAAATGTGTATTTTTGCACATCCCTAGTGGTAACTCTCTCCCTCTCTCATGACATTTTTTTTGTTTTTTGTTTTAGCGTCTATTAATTCCAAAACTCACTCCAGCATCGTTGCTTGCACTCTCCCTTCCTCTACTTTTTCTGTCTCAGTGCATCAAAGAGCCAATTTGAAGTGCCTTTTTCGGTATGGCAGCCGCTGCCTCGGTGTCTGTGAAACTGGCAAGACCAACGCAGGCAGACAACATGGCTGGCACCGTATGCCAACAGACGAGAGCAGCATGCTCTGCAGAAGGACAGATAATGAATTTTGTGTCCTTACTATAACTTTAAGTAAATAAAATACATCCGGTGATTAAAGTGATGCCAAAAAATAGCAGCTTAATTGTTCTCATCATGGGAAGGCATACTGAGAATTGTACCACTGACCTTTTTTATGTTAACAAGAAGCTTTAAAATTTAAAGTGGCGCTATTACATTTTGCTTTTGGGAGTCCCAAATAACAGGTTGACATGCATACAAGATCAAAAAACACTTTTTTACCCTTTGCACATTTTTACCTTATTTATTCAATGACTTGTTTAATGATTAATTTTTACAAACTCTTCCAGTGATTGGCCGATTTCATTAAAACAGTGCTTGTGGGCACACCTAGTGGCAAAGAGTGAATTTGCATTTACATTCAAACCTGATCTCACGGCAGTTCGTACATATTTTACGAGGTGGCTAATTCGTACGAATTCATACGATTAATTCTAAATCGTACGTATTTTACGAGTTGCCAATTCGTATGAATTTGTACGAATGACCTACACCTAACCCCGCCCCTAACCCTACCCATCACAGGATTTCAGACAAATCGTACAAAATCGTACGAGTGAGGTCGCACGAATTACCACGAATTGGCACGAATTTGGCACCTTGTATGAATACGTACAAATTGGTCGTAAGACTGTGTTATTTAGACCAATGCGAAAATCAAGTTTTCCTAAGTCTGTGCTCGCAACAAGTGGGCGGGCAATATGCTAATGTTTCAATATGAAACAACTTGGGACTCGTTTAAAAAACGAATCGTTTCAATGATTCAGGGTTGACTCTTTCCTTTAAGAGACAATAACTTTACACAGGCTGCACTTTCAGATTTAAAATTTGTAAGATGTTTTAATTCACTTAGAGCTGAACGTGGTCACGTAGAGACCACGACATAAGGATGTCATTACCTCGACAAAACGATCTCGTGGCCACGACATAATATCACGTTCCCTCGAGTTAATATTACGAGTTAATAAAACTAAATGAACCGAAGACGTCCCCTCCCGGTCACCATAGGTTTGTACCAAGCGAATGGTCTATAAATTATTAATCATTTTGGGGTGAACTATTCCTTTAAGCACATCCGTACACTAAAAACATTTTGAAGTAGAAAGTCTAAAAATCATTTTTATTTACAGCTTTGAGAAATGGACAAGGACATAAGAAGTAAAAACACATTTGAGACCTGGTGACTAAAAATGGTGTGTTTTTGTGTTTAATGCCTGCTTCTTCACTTGTGTTGCTGTACTATGACTGCGATTGTTGCTTTTTCTAAACAATTGAGAGACAAGCCGCAATAATTTTTCTTGTCACAGATGCTGTCAATGTAGTTTAACTGCTGCTGAACCCGTAACGTTCCTTTTAATAGGTTAACAGAGTCATTTTATGATGATCACGACACCATCATCTCCCCAGGCGGTGCTGTCTCAGATGAGCAATGAGTAAATATTTCTTTGAATGAAATCTGTCATGTTACTTAGAGCTGCTCATTTAGGAACAAACCCTGGAACAAACACGATTTTAAAATATTTCGGGGGTCACATTTCTTGTCACTTTATTAACTCTTTGTCATCTGTTTTCTTTCTGGATAATGGAAATACTTAGTGAAAGACTGTGTTTGGAATTCAATACTAGCTTGCTGCTTAAGAAATACTGCAGAAGCCTAGTTAGCCTACTATTTTATAAAAAAAAAAAAGACTGCAGTTCTTTAGTAAATGTGCTGAAAAACATTGATATAGAAATAATTTTCACTCAGAAATTGCTGGTGAGTATCACAAACATTTACAAGTAACACATTTGATAAAAAATGTTTTAATAATTTTACCTAAAAAATATGCTCCAGCGTTCTTTGTTTTATTTATATGTTTGAAAAATATTTTTTTTACATTGAAGTACAGTACATTTAAAAACATCAGAAATTCACAAAAAGTTTCGTTTTTCGTTTTATTTTTGCTAATCGATTATAGAAATAATTACAAAGAAACATCTCAATGTAGAACACTAAATGAAACAACATTTTGAAGTGGAAAGCCTCAAATGGCATTTTCTGGTTAAACATGCTACAATAATCTTTGTTTTATTTACAACTTTGAAAAATATTGTCACAGGATCGCATTTTGTTGCATGCGAGTAGCATCTAGTTATCATTTTGGCGCTGAAAAGGGTTGTTTTGCATTTTGATGACATTTTGTGTAAAAATATCTTCACATTTGGCAGCCTGATCAAATACTGAGTCAAGAAAAAGCTGTTATAGCGATATTACGTTCATTTCTCACAGTGGTAATGGGAAGGTCAAGTTAAGAGCATTGCTTTGTGGGATACAGTATCATGCCACTGCATATTGTGATTTGGAGTGTATAGTTTCCATACTGCAGTATGGTAGTATGCGACTGCAAACTGCACAAACTGCGCAGACTTTCTGACTGAGCTCCTAGGTAACTGATGAATCCGCTGGTTTCATGTTTCCATTTCTTAATAAATAGCCTCATTCTCTTTTGAGTACGTCTCTGTTGTTCACGGCTCAATAACTCTTTGCCTGCTTCCTCTGTACCTTCCTCTCGTTGTCATTTTCTTTCATTATATGTGAACATTTCTATCTCCTCTTCTCCCTCCATCCTAAATCTTTTTAATTCCAAACCCTGCCAAGAAACCCGCAGCCAAATTTCATTAGCGGCAGCATTTGCATTTTCCGTCAGCGCGTTACCATAATGCTGATTTTTAGCTGAGTTAGTGTCGGCCGGTTTGAGAGGGTTCATTTTTAAACTCTCTCCCTTGATGACTACTACTTCTTTTTTTTTTTTTTTTTGAAGTGTTATCTGTCAAACGTTTTTGCCGGGCTCAATTTGGAGATTGTCCTTGCGGCATTAGCACGGTAGCACGCTAATGTAGTGGAGTGAGGGAAGATAGCGCTAGCGAGAAAGAAAAAGTAACCTCTACATCAGCAGAGATCCTCGGCGAGAGATAGCGTAAAATTGCCCTTGGCCTTGTAGCTCCAGCAGAAGACCGTGGTGTTTTATAGAAAGCCTTTGAAGGTGATAAGAAGACTGGCACCTGGAAGACGATATGTATCTGTTAGCGAACTCTTCAAGTGCAGAATTTAAGTGAGAGATTACACTTCACCTGACTGGACAGAATTAAATCTGAAATTGATGCCTAGTGCATTTTAAGTGTTTGCTCAGTTTTCACTGCCTTAATATGTAAGCTTAAGTCAGTAATGTGTTCTTGAATTTAGGAAATGTGCAAAAAGGCATTTTCAAGATAGTTGAAAATAAATAGCTAGATAATTCTAGCTCATGAGGTGAGATGCTGAAAAAAGCAGTGAAACGAGATTCATAGTTTTTTTTCTTTAATTTAATTTTTTTTTTCTTTTTGAATATATTTTAAAATGTATTACGCATGGTTGAATTATGAACAGCATTGCTTCTGATATGCTGATTTTATGCTTATTATTATTATTATTAACCTCAGTGTTTTTAATGGTTTAATGGTTATGTAATTGTATATATATATATATATATATATATATATGTGTGTGACCATGGACAACAAAGCCAGTCATAAGTGTTAATTTTCCAAAATTAAGATTTATACATGATCTGAAAGCTGAATAAATAAGCTTCCCATTGAT
>JAUMHR010000076.1:16627664-16641766 GCA_032361145.1 Enteromius fasciolatus
TCATTGGTGATGCTAATCAACAATTTGTTGTTCCTTTTCTTCCAAATGAGAATCGATAAGGGAATCGATAAAGAATCCAATCGTTAAGCAGAATCGAAAATGGAATTGGAATCGTAAAAACCTTATCAATTCCCATCCCTAATTAAAACAGATAAAAGGGCGTTTAAAGGATTAAATGTTAAAACTGCTCGCCATACCTCATAGCTAATTTCATAAGTTTCTCTCCATGCTGTTAAAACACAGAAAAGAGCCATATGCCATTGGACAGACCAACGTTTGTACATCCATTTGAAACTGTGCAAACCTTCTTTCTGATTTTGCATCACACCCAATCGAAATACTGTAAGCTGATACAGAAAACTGGCATCGCTGAGCCTCTTCTGTTTACAGTATCATGCCAGCAGCTTTCATAAACCACCAACACTGACAATGACAGTCTGTGGTAGACAAACACTGTCAGAGATGCTGCATGGTGTTATGTTGACTTTGGTGCCACACTTCAACATACTGTATAAAAGGAGCTGAACACACAAGAGACCACGAGTTTGCGAGTGAATCCTCAGCTCTGCACTTGGTTTCTCACATAACGTGCTAAATGGCTTTTAGTCTCTCAAGCTGAAATTTTTACTTTCAGGAATAGATTTGGGTAATATTATAGCATAATCTGGGCAATCTGGTCTTTTTATATATATAAGAAGGCCATTTGACTAACATGTGACACAGCACATCACTTAATTAGGTTTGAGATTTGATGACAGGCAATGTGTGTATGTTATATTATGAAATGCATTATTTGTGATTTCTGAATTATTTGACGAAAATCAAGGTTTTACTGGATGGTAAATGGTTCATTGGATGCTAAATGAACTTGTATGTAATATGCATTGTTAGGAACTTCATTTGGACAACCTTAAAGACAATTTTCTCAGTATTTAGGTTTTTTTTGCACCCTTAGATTTCAGAAATTCAAATGGTTGTATCTCAGCCAAATATTGTCCAATCCTAACAAACCATAAATTAATTATTCAGCTTTCAGATGATTTACTTAAGATTTACTGAAGGTTTTGTGGTCCAGTGTCACATATTGTATTATTATCAATGTATGAATGCCTATGTATGTATTTATTTATGTATTTACTTACTTTCCACATTTATTAAGTTAATATACTGTATTTGGTGCATTAAATAAATAACAAAAAATAATGATAATAATAATAATAGTATCATATCAATACATCTGCTTGTAATGATTCTCTCTTCCTCAGCCACCTATGCTGCAGCTGTTCTCTTCCGCATCTCTGAGGACAAGAGTTCAGACTACAGGAAGCGTGTGTCGGTGGAGCTCACTCATTCCCTCTTCAAACATGACCCTGCAGCCTGGGAAATGGTGAATACATATATTTAGGGGTCACACAGCTCTCTAGCACACTCTGGGATTAGTGCACATTAATATTAATGAGATTGTTTCGAATTATGTATGCCGTGTCAATTTTTAGCAATTGTAATGAAGTAATTAAATTGATATGGTATAACTGATGAGAGACCTTTCAATTATTGAAAGTTGATGGAAACCAAGTTGGTAATTTAACCTTGATGAGAATTAAGAGTGTGCATTAGTTTTCACTAATTTAATGTTTGGTTTCTTATACAGCAATTGGTTGAACTATTGTTAGTGTGTGTTCAGAAGAAAGTCATACGGGTTTAAAATGACAAGAGTTAAACGTAAATCTGCTGTAAAGCAATTTGGTTTAAAGAAAGCCTCTAAAGCAAACACAAGATTTTTGCTAACCAAGGCTGCTTTATTTGATCAAAAATACATTAAAATCAGTAATATTTGAAAATATTTTTACCATTTGAAATAGCTGTTTTCTAATTGAATATGTTTTAAAGTATTCTTCTCCAGTCTTCAGTGTCATATGATCCTTCAGAAATCATTCTAGCATGTCGATTTGCTGCTCAAGTTTCTAATATTTGAAAAGTATCTATCATATCTTTTATTATATCTTTTAATGAAAATGTTTGCATTCATATTCTTTCAGGCACACGCCGCCATGCCACTCGACCCTGGATACATACCAGATGGTGAGTTGAGAGCCCGGCACATTCACTCACTATCCTTCTGCTTTAGTACGCAACACCACCACAAATTGCCTATTTATCCGGCGCATCTCGCTGCATTAGAGCGAAGAGCATTAAAATAAAATGCCACATGACAAATGAGTTATGGCGTACGTATGCGTGTGAGAGAGGGGTCAAAGACGAAAAGATAAAGAGAAACAGTCATTGAATTCACATTTATCAGGCGTAAGGGCGGTTTGATTGTGTTGTTGTCAGTCCGTCCCACAAACTGACAGAATGCTGTGTTCCTCAGAGAGAGAACACTGAGTATGTGATGTGCCGTTCACTCATTCGTCAAATTTGGAAATAAAAAACAAGCCGCTGAAACCAGATCACCCTGTTTGATTCTGTTGTGCTGATATTTTACACACCGACACTGTTCAGCCATAAAATATCTTACAAAGTTTGTACAAATAAGAAAAAAGGACTAACAATGGAAGTCTATCTGTATGGAAAATCTAGTCTAATATCATGGAATTATTAAATAATAGAGTACAGTATAGTACATGTTAAATAATAAATTAATAATAAGTCTAACTTAGCATTTTTGTCTACAAAAACATCTGCTTGATATAATACAGCTGTAATATTTTGTCTTGCACAAAACAGACAACATTTTCCATGTATGATTACAAATATGACATGTGAAGTTTGAGGATGAGCGTGTTTTTCTAACTAATTCTTCAGGCGTTTTTGCTCTGGTCTCAGGGGTGGGTGTGTGTGTGTATTTACAAGTGTGGATTCATTGAATTTGTTCATCTGAAACCCCCCCGGTCACTTACATTTTATTAACCAGCCCTCCGTCAATTATGTGAAATAGCTGGAAGTATTTTGCATGTTTCTATTCTTTTTTTTTCCCTGGTCAGAGTTGTATCCATCAGCGAAGTGATTAATTAAGGCAATGATGCTGTGCACACAGTGTACACTGATTTTACTGCGATTAGTGGAGTTACAGACACTCTGCTTTACTTCTGTACATCTCATTACTGAACATGATGACCTTGAGCCACTTAGTGCTGTTATAAAAAGGCAGCAAATATGACGTTCAATGAGTAGTTAAATATATTAATAGTAACATAATTAAATTAACTTGTAATAATTTAATTGACTGCCAGCTTAACGTTAATTAAAATAGGCTATATTGTAATAAAAAAAAAAAAAAAAACACATTGAAAAAGACCAAAACTAAATAATTATAATGTAATTAAAGTAGTATTTTATTGCATCATTTATTATAATATTCATATAATATTATTTACTCAAATATTATAATCATATATATAATATGGAATTTGAAATAATTTAATGATTGTATAATTATTTTTGTATAATTAATATATAATTTATTTAAAAATATTAATTAAATATAACATAATGAATAATGTTTATAAAATCTTATAGTGTTGTGTATTATAAAATTCATAGGCAAGGAAAGTTTATATAGCACATTTCATACACAGTGGTAATTCAAAGTGCTTTACATAAAAGGAAATAAAAGAAATCATTATCTGTAATAATAATATAGCATTCATGTTTTGTAAAATAATATAATATGTACAATATATTATGCAATATTTCATTATAATCTTTGTTTACATTATATGGTGACACTTTACAATAAAGTCTGTACTATTATAATATATTATTTGTAATTAGTATTATATCAGTTATATAATTTAGAAAAACATATTGATTAAATATTAAATTAATGTCAGTGTAATTTATTGAAATATTCCTATTTAATAAATAACGTGTGTGTGTGTGTGCGTGTGTAAATCTTATAATAACTTATAATGGTTCATTAATATTCCAATAAATTACACAATAAAATTACTCTGAAATATTGTAATAATAAGTGTAATATTTAATAAAATATAATATTTTACTTAATATTTTGTATAAATTATAATAATTATAATATTATAATATCCTATAATATTATAAGAATGCATTTATTATAATATACATAGATTATTTATACAAACATTAATTATATATACATATATAATAAATATACAATATATAATGTAGTATTTAAATAAAAATCTTTGTACACATTTCTATACGGTGACACTTTACAATAAGGTTTTATCAGTTAGTTCATGCATTTGCTAACAGCAAGTAACTAATGTATAACTTTTATTGACAATGAAACAAATCATTATTATTAAATAATCCATAAATATTAAAAACAGCAGAGACAAAAGAATTGAAATATTTTGCGTTTACATTATAATTGCTATTTTGCATAATTGTTTTTGTAATTGCTGTAACTTTAATCTCTCTCTCTCTCTCAATGTAAGAACTGGATGCAGTTTACCCTCCATATGGTTACTCTGATTTACCCATGGATGGCCTCCCACTGGACGCTGAGCTACATGAGCAATACATGCCAGAAATGACCTATGACCCTCGACATGTGTACCCAAATCCTCTTTAACAACACTGCCAGCAGGTTAGCTTGCACACGCTTCCCGAGCCTCTAGTGGTGGATGATCTCCTTCTTAAGATGTGTATTTTACTGAACATGTGATTGCTGAGTAATGTTCCTCTCAGTCTTCAGGTCAAATGAAGTGGATGATGAAGATGGAGACCTCAAACCAGTTTGTTCCCTGCAAAAAAACATCAACGCGGAGCAGGGCTTGAACTGTGCAGTGCTCGAGCGAAAGAAAGAAGAAGTAAACACACAACTTGCTTTAGTTCACCACCGGTCTGTTTGTGACGTGAACTCTAAGCACTGCCTAACTCATCTTGTTATCTTGTGCTACTAACAGAGTGACAAAGCCTAAAAGTGTGGTGACGCGATAAGCATGTGATCATAACTTGTACATTTTGTACTTTATATTGTTTGTCCAAAGATGTCCAGACAACTCCGTCCTAGAAATGTAGCATAGCTAGCTAGCGGCTCAGCCACACGAGGGTTCGTTTTCCTTTGCGTTCTGTGTATTTGTGGCTCTGAGGCATTGCTACCGAGTAGAAAATAAACAAAAGCAACAACAAAACCCACATCTAAAAGCAGAAACTCATTTGTATTTTCATAATTTCACTATTATAAGATGACATTTGTTGACATCCATATGTGGCCCTGCCTTTTTTCTGGTAGCTAACCACGTCTAACAGTTTAAGGGCAGGATTTCTTCTCTTGTTTTATTTTATTTCTTTTTTTTTTCAATTGTGTTTAAGAGACAAACTGATATTCAGTTGGAAGAGAAGGTTTGTGGCGTATGATTTCACGTAAAGACGTTCTAGCATTGATGGACGATAGATGATACAATATACAAATGTATCTGGACACAAATTCCTAGTAAACCGATACAATGTTAATGCCAGTGGTTTTGAAATTAAAATTCTCAACAAGCACATATACGAGTGTCCAAATACAGTAGGTCGATTTATTTTCTATTATAAATTAGCTGTATTTTTTAATGACCCTGCTACCATGCAAGAACATTGCAGATCCAAAAGGAATTGTAGGATTCATACATTTGCACGTACTGTATGCCGAAGTTGCTACATTAAAAATAAGTCCACTGGCCACTTTTGTAGTATAGAGTCTATAAATGACCATGCAGGGTTACTGTAATAGGGAACATTTCATAAGGAGCATGATGCCACCCTGAATTAGATTATTTTATTTATTTTTATTTTGCACAAAAAACAGTTATGCTTTGATTAGAATGATTGTATATTGCTGTTCATTAGGACTGAACACAGTATACTGTTTTACAAAGGAATGATTAGCATTATAGTGATTGCTTTTCCCACCTTGCAGTTTTAAGTCACCCCTAAATAGTTTAGAGCTAGACTTTCAATACAAAATAACCCCATTATTATTATTATTACACAGCTCCCTGGAGCACAATTATTGTACGATTATGACTGGTCGACTACATTATACTTTACTTGTTTACTTCAGAGTATTCACTCTCTTCTGCCCTCTTTATATAACATCCCTTAGACTTTAAATATTTTTTTATACAAAAACTATATTGTTTTACATCATTGTATATAGACAGATATACTGTAAATGTGCTGATCTTGTTTTGAATGACATGCTGAATTTTGTGGTCACATGACATTTGAAAGGCATTGCAGGCGGTGTGAAGTGTGATTGCTGATTGATGAAATTGCAGTAATTGTCAAGCATCGTTCATTAACTTTAACTATAGTGGAGAATTTAGCTTCAATTACAAACCTGCCTGCCATCTGTCGGTATATAAGGAACATGTATGTGCCAAAAGTAATAGTAGTTAGATTCAAGAAGACTATTCTGGTACGGTTACCCCTGTTATGCACAAATCTTTTACAGCAGCGGTGTTGGTATCAGTTGTGTTAAAGAAATAGTTCATGTAAAAATCTAAATTTGCCGAATGTGTATTCGCCCTCAGGCCGCCCAATATGTAGATGAGTTTGTTTCTTCATCTGAACAAGCTGCTCTACCAATGGATTCTCTGCAGTGAATGGGTGCCGAGTCCCGATAAAAACATCACCACTCCAGTGAATGTCTTAGGAAGTGAAAACATGCAAGTTTGTGAAAAACAAATCCATCAGGTCATTAATTTAAGTCTACTGCTTTCAGCTAAAATACAAGCCCATAATGTATCCATAATATTGTTTTCTACAGTGAAAAAAATCATCTTGTCTGAATCAGGAGAAATATGCACAGATTAAGCATTGTTTAAGTTGTTTTGGTGGATTTTGATTATTATGGATTATGGACTCCTATTTTGGCAAGAAGCGAACACAACGTTTTGAAAAAAGTTTGTAATCAGGCTGTTTTGGGTCACCATTGATTTCCATGGTAGGACAAAATACAATGGGAGTCAATGGTGACCAAAAACTTTATTCAAAATATCTTCCTTTGTGTTCGGCCAAGCTTTGGAACTACTTGAGGGTGAAGTAAATTTCTTTTTTGGGTGAACTGGCCCTTTAAGTTAAAAATAAAAAGTAAAAAAAATAAAATTTAAAAATAAAAAGGTAAAAATGCCTTATTAATGGATTTGTTTTTTAAAAATACATTTTCGCTTCACAAGAGCTGACATGGACTGAATTTATGTGGATTACAATGATGTTTTTATCAGCTGTTTGGATTCTCATTCTGACGGCACCCATTTACTCGTTGGTGAGCAAGTAATGTAATGCTGAATTACTTCAAACCTGCTCTGATGAAGAAACAAGCTAATCTACATCTTGGATGATTTGAGGGTGTGTACATTTTCAGCAGATGTTTATTTCTGAGTCAACTATTCCTTTAAATTGTAAGCAAGTATGCTACAGTTGTCCTGTTGATTGGCAGCTCAGTCTGAGAAGCAGGATAATTTGTTTAGTTACGTGGAATCTTTCATGTCATGGAGAGATTTGTGATTCTTCTGCATATTCAGTGATAATTGCACTCCTGATGATGCTGTCATCATAGAGTAAATCATTTCAACAAGCTCACCTGGGAGAAAAAAAAACAAACAAAAAAACCATGAAGACAAAAAACATGCACGGAATGTCAACGGGAAGTCACAGTGAATATGCATTTTTACTGAACATTTTAGTTTGACTGTGTTTTTTGTTTGTTTTCAAATAAATAAACTGAATTATATTAACTCTCTCAGCTCCTTGATTTTTATTCGAGGTGAAGCACCTACAATCATACATTTACCAGCACAGTATATAAAACGTTCTTGTGTCATAATTTAAATGACTCCTTGACTGATCATTTGTGAAGCATATTTGTTATTAAAGCATATAAAAGTTATTAAGTGTTGAAACACTGAGAGACATGGATACTATCTTCACACAATAAATAACACACTTATTAGCCAGGTTTGTGTTTACTGTTCTGTTAAAAGCAGTTGTAACATATAAAAGTCAGTCCAAAAAGTAAATTAATGTGCAAATCTTACCAATAATCTACTGGCACTCCAGCATAAGGCATATCTGGCTCGTTTTACCGGATGATCCCCTTTATCATACACTTAATTTAACCTATTATTCACAGACATATGATGTTGTAAATTGTTTTTCAAAGCGGAGCCTAAATGGTAATATAGCATTTGTAAGTTATTTTCATAACTGTCTTGTTCTGACAGTAGGCTTATGTAATACCATCGAGAATGCGGTGTTGTGTTTCCTGTGCAGTTAATGCACATGACTGTAGTAAGTCATATAAATCTAAATAGTATCATAGCACCACCACGTGTCAGCATTTGGCATTTATGAAACTAAGGGCGCTCCAGCTTGCTGTTTTCTTTCATGGTATCATAAAGTAGAATTGCTTGAATGAAGTATGCACGGGAATTTGCATTTGACAGTCGGTTTTATTATTTGGGGGGGGGATATTTTAATAGGCCACGCAAAGCTAGTGATCATCATGCAGGCATTTTATAGGCTGTGCAAACATACTGCATTAACGAAATAAGAAAAGAGGAGGCTTTACATTTTTCGCATTTTATGTTGAAGTGTGGTTTACCCCCCCAAAATGGCCATGTTTACAAGACTAGAAAATTATATAATATAAAAAAGATATAAATATAAAAAGGTAACTTATAACGATAATCGCGGAAAAATAATACGATTTTAAGCAAAAACAACATGGTTCTAAAAAAATTATAGAATAATTTCAAGCACTTAGATTTTTGTATCTTTGCGTGCGATTATTTAATAAAGCTGTTTTAAAAATCCATAATAAACATTTTCACGCCAAGACGTACAGTGACGCAATTTCCGGTTTGAACTGGGGAGCAAATCAAGGCTGTTGACGCGCGAGAGATCATGTATGAGGGGACCCCGGTTTGCGAAAACATCGGACCTTGCGGGAAAAAAGTAGGCACAAACATTGAAATACTTATTTCCTTGAACACGTTTAGCTAGGTTTAATCGACGGAACATTTTCCTCACGCACCTTCGGCCGGTACGGCAGGAAACGTCTTGACGTGATAGACGCACCTGCCAAGCGCGAGGCCAAGCTAAGCTAAGGCTAAAATCGAGCTAATTCACAAGCAAATTAATATGCATAATAAAGCAGAAGACATGCTTTCCAATGTATTTTGATGAGCGATATTTAATTGTTTTGTCGTCAACGAAATGAGCTGAAAAAAAGTATACGGGTTAAATGGCTGTTGCCTGCAGGCCGTGTTGTTTACATAGTATATAATATAGTTTCATTTTAATTACCATAGTTCCTTCACTAAATAGTGCAATAAACTGCAAACTTTATTCTAGCCTTCATGGGTATCATAAATGCCATGTATATTTTATAATAATAATAATTGTAGTTAAAACGGTTTCCATTCTAAAATAAAAAAGGTACCTTTAATACATATTTGCACAACTTTTCTATCTGGTTTCTAGTGTGTGGTTGTTACATCATTAAACTTATTAAATAAGAGGTTTATTAGATGTCTGCCGTAATGACAAGCATCTAGATTTGGAAAATATGTGCACCACAAGTTATGAAACATGTGTATAACAATAATTTATTTCTTAATGTCAGATTTAAGAAATTGGATATGTTTTCGGTATAAATAAACAGTTTTGTAAGTTTATTACTTTTAGTGAGCAAGGATGCATTAAAGGTATTATTAAAAGTGTGCTGAAATAGAAAACAGAAATTTTAAACCGCAGTGATATTTTAGAATAATACTGTTCTTACTGCATTTTTCATGGAAAAAAATGGCCTAGTTCTTCTGAGTTAACCATGTGTTTATATATATATATATGTATATGTATATATATAGTGTGAGTGTTAAAGTTATAACCGGTTTGATTGACCGTTATTTTCTGTTTCTGTAGGTCACTGTCTTCATGAAGTTTTAATAGTCTCACACTCTCAACACCAGACAGAAATCCAAGATGCCCATTCCTCCCCCTCCCCCTCCTCCCCCCACCCTTAGCCAGGTAAGCACTCTCTATTTGACTGGTAATTTACTGGGAACTGCAAAACCTTACCTCAGAAATATTAACAGCATGCACAATGCAAACTTCATTTGCCTCTGTGAAAACTTGCCCTGAACAAAAAAAAAAACGCTTGGTTTTTCCACAGGCAAACACAACCCCTCCCAAGCTGAGCCGAGATGAAGCGAAGGGCAGGGGGGCATTGCTTTCTGATATCTGCAAAGGGGCCAAGCTGAAGAAAGTTGGCGTTGTCAGTGACAGGAGTGCACCTTTGATCGAGAGTAAGTGGAAGACACCTGAGAATAGCCTGTATTTGATATGTCAGCCAATGTGAATTCACTGAATTCTATTTTTTTTTTTTTAAGAGCCAAAAGGAAGTGGCGGAGGTGTGTCTAGCGGTGGAGGACTTTCTGCACCGGTCCAGCCAGGGGGAGGGCTGTTTCAGGGTGGTGTCCCAAAATTACGACCTGTAGGAGGTGTGATGATTGTTCAAAAAAATTTTATTTATAGGAGTTAGTTCATCATGTATGTGTTTTAACATCTTCTGTTATGCTTCATATGCTGCTTTTCCGTGAAAGTTTTTTAGAGGAACATTTGAAAAATCTAAAGATCCTTTTTGTGGAATGTTAAAAGTGAACGATATAAGCCATAAAATAACCTTTCTTTTAAGAGTGTATGCAGTAGTCAACATTTGAAATGGGTCAAAACCTTTCGTCAAAGTTGTCCTAAGAAAAGAATAGGTATTGTTTTTGATTTTAGGACAAATTTGATGAAAGGTTTTGATCCATTTCGAACGTTGACTACTGTAGATTTCCTACATTGTTTTGTCTCAGAAATGTGTGCTTATTCATTCTGCAGTGATCATTGATTTGATTGATTGGTTGATATATTTTATTTCGTTCATGGATATTTTCCAAGAAACTCACTTCACATCATCATATGCAATTTATATAACCATGACGAAAAGGAGGCAGGGAGAAGAACATCTTATATTTCCTGCCCCCTCATTGCCTAAAAATATGACTGATATTTGAAGATTGTGTAAGTGTTTCTCAGATAGGGAGTTTTCTGAAACTAAACTTACAGCTTAATTATGGTTGATTCTTCTCCTGAACCGTTCGTTGCAGATGGTTCTGCAGGCAGGTCTGCATTGCACCCTCCTGGCACTCGTTCTGCTGCACCTCGTCCTCCCAGCAGCCAAGATGATCCCGACAGTTCCTCTCAGCAGGCCTCTCCTCCAGAGTCTGGCCGTTCCCAGAGACCGTCCTTGCCTGATCTCTCCCGTTCCCCTGGGGGAGGCAGCAGCCCGTCTACAGGCATGAAGCACAGCTCTTCTGCCCCACCTCCCCCACCCCCCATGTCTCGGCGTGGAAACGCTCCTCCTGCCCCGCCGCAGAAAGCCACAGCGCCCTTGTACAAACGTGAAAAGCCACTTCCGCCTACTCCGGGGCAGCGAGGACCTTCTCCAGCACCAGTGCGTGAAAACGCACCACCTCCACCAGTGAAACCTCCTCCATCACCTGCAAGCAGCCGCTCGTCTTCATCCTCCTCTTCCTCCCTGGCCCCGCCGCCGCCCCCTTACCGTCAGCAATCTGGGGTTTCCAATGGCCCCTCCAGTCCTGTGAATGAGGCAGCCCCCGAACTACCTCAGAGACACAACTCACTCAGCAAGAAGCCTTCAGCGGGTGGTCACACACCAACACGCGGACATGCGCCGCCTCCACCACCATCACCTAGCCCACAGGCCGCCAGACCCCCTCCTCCAGCACGAGAGCCACCGGGACGGGGAGCAGGTGAGAATTATTTTGATTTTTTTGTTTAAAATGTCTCTTCTGTTCACCAGGACTTCATTTATCTGATCAAAAAGGGAGTAAAAATTATAACATTGTTATATTATTACAATTTTAAGTCAACTGTTTCTTACTGTAATATATAATTTATTCCTATGATGCAAAGCCAAATTTTCCTCGTCATTAATGCAGTCTTCAGTGTCACGTGATCCTTTAGAAATCATTCTAGTACTGTATGACTAGTTTGATGCATTTAGTATAAATGCTGAAAACCTTTTCTTCTGCTTAAAAATATTATTTGTGAAAACATAGATGCATTTATTTTTCAGGATTCTTTGATAAATAAAGAGTTGAAGAGAATAGCATTTACTAGGGGTGTAGCGATACGCGTATTCGTATTGAACCATTCGGTATGAGGTTTTCGGTTCGGTACGCATTACAAACCGAACGATTAAGACTAATACTTTTATATTTGGGAGGGGGAAAGAGAATAATGTGTGTAAAATATAATATTTTCAGTGATGCGCTCAACAAGGCAGCCCAAACGATGGGACAGGCAATGTGCTGTCTGTCCCTTCCAGCCCTAAACAGACGAAAACTGGTGATGGGAAGTTCAGATCATCTTACAGACTCATTTGAGTCAGTTACAGTTCATTTGAGTCTCGTTCAGCAAAATGAATGAATCTTTTTTCGAGTCATCTTGTTCATTTAAAAAAATAAAAATGTATAAATATGATTAGCTCACCTGTTATCTGAAAAGTCTTTTTGGGTCGTTTGTTCATAACCTGACAGCCCCATAAGCCATAAGTTCCATTTAAAAACAAAGAAAAATTGTTCTTTTCTTTCTATTAGTATACTACAATATTACATTTCATTTTTTATAAGGAGCATTTGGTTTTGGTTATAAAGGAGGTTTTGTTTTGTTTGCTGCTAAGAAGAACCCCCCGGGAGATATGTTAAGTATAGCGCCATTGTTGTTCAAAGTAAAGGTCATACTTTTATACGTTATTTTTAATAAATAAAAATGTGAAAAATTATTTATTTATATTTAAATATTAAAATATTTATTTATTCATTTATTTTTTGCTGTTTTGAAAACATACTGAACCGTGACACCACTGCGTCGTATCGAACCGAACCGTGATTTTTGCAAACCATTACACCCCTAGCATTTACAGTAGCTATAAAACATAAATCCTCTGTAACTTAAATTTCTTTACTTTCACTTTTGATCAATTTAATGCATCTTTACTGAGTATTTTGTCGTTATTTACCATGTAATTTCAGTTTAACACGCAAGGAAAATTTTAAAGTGCCTTTTTTTCATAAATCTGTGAAAAAAGTGTGGTCGTAAAATATTTGAATTACTGACAACTCGTTTTTTTTTTTTGTTTTTTTTTTTTTTTGCAGATAGTTTGTTCACATACAGCTACATTACATACTTTATAAAAGACCATATTTGAACAGACATAATAGGGTCACTTTAAGATTAAGGTCCTTTATTCTGAGTCATGTTCATTTTCTTTGAGAAACAGATTAAAATGTAAGCCTTTATTCACATAACTTCATCATCATAACATCACAAAAGGTTGGATGGACTGCAAAAGCTGCATGCCAATCCTGGAATAAACCATATAGAGTTTAACTAGGGGAATTGCATGAGAAATATAATTTCAAATGATTTGTCTGTTGATGTTTGACTTTTAGTTATTTGCTGATTGTTTCAACATTATTTTATTTTTGTACTAGCTCCTCCGGTTCCTGGGCAGCCATCACGAAATGGCCGGGATGCTCCTCCACCGCCGCCGCCTCCTTACAGGACTCATGGCACTACCTCGGACGTCCCGAGCCGAGGCAAGCCCCCTCCTCCCCCCTCCCGCACACCAGCCGGACCCCCGCCCCCTCCCCCGCCCATCCGTAATGGACACACTTCCATTTCCCGTTCCTTTGTAGGTGAGTCCTTCAAGCTCACTCTCACCCCACACCTGCCCTCACATCCTCATTTGGTCATCCTCTGTTCATATAGAGAGGGTGATGTTATCTCCAACTGTAAACATTTACGCTGTAGGCTATAATGTCAAATTTGCAATAGTGGTTTTCAGGGAACTTTGTTGACTTGGTCGTGTAATGTTGCTTATACTACGGGGCCGTTGAATGCTTGAATCTGATTGGCTGACGAACGTGTGCAATTATTTTTAGATAAACGCACGGCGAACGTAGTTCCAGGCAGCTCTCTTAAACGCATTACAGTTCCATATCACTTCGCATAGTTAACTGTAATAATCACACGTCCTTGCACACGCACACCGC
>JAUMHR010000076.1:16678879-16700698 GCA_032361145.1 Enteromius fasciolatus
TCCATGAGAGAATGGGGAAAAAAACACGTTAGATTGTGTAAGAACTTATAGTGTGCGTGTGTGCATAAAGGATGAATGAACCATTTCTAGTAAATTTTCTGATCTGCTTAAGCCAGAAATTGTTAAGATCATTACACAATGGCTTGCATAAAAATGAGTCAGCTTCCTTTCGGATGTCATATTGACAGTAAACTGAGCTGTTCGTCATGACATCAGTTTGTAGGCAAATCCAGAAAGAATTGGTACCCTCCCAAAAGTTTTTAGAAGAACAGTTTTGGAGTTATTAGTCAAACAAGGTCTGTTTTTATTCTTCTTTTATTTTTGACAAGTAAAGACTACAACTACCAGAAGAATTTCAATTCAAATGCTTAACAAATATAAAAGCAACTGTAGTCCTATTATAGCAAATGTTTGCAAAGAACACAACTAATTACAAAATTCATGTTTGAGGATTGACAGTGTGTAATTTATGTTGTAGAACAAAATGAGAAAGCATCTAAGCAATTTTAACCACATATCTTGTTTTATTCATAAATCTCAAGTCACCAATCTAAAAACCCATTAGACATTCCTGAGGGAATCCATATCTCAGAAATGCTAGTTCAGCTCCACATTCCCTTGGCAATTGTTTTTATTTTGTATTTTTTTTAATGTCCAAAATATATTTTAAATATATATTGTAAACAGTCAATGGAAATATTTTTTAAATGGAAAATAGTTTTACTAAAATATATTTAATAAAAAATATATATTGTGAATGAATATTTTTTTCGCTCCTTTTAGCTTCGGTCTGATAGCTAAAAGACAGTTGAAAGTGAATGCGAGTGTCTCTCTGTGTCTCCGTGTTCACGGCGGGAAGTCAGTGCATGTTCAAACAAATTGAGCCATATATCATGCACTAAACAAATACATATAAGGAGCGCCTATAATACTCGTACAAACCCGCCTAGGGTTTTAAAAGCTGAAAATGAAGCGAACCCGAAATAAACTCAGATGGGTTCTAGCAATTCTATCACAATGCAGGCTTATTATATCAAAGTTGATGCACCCTATTTACTGGTTTTATTTGTTAACTGTTAAGAACTTATATTAAAAATAGAAGCATTTTCAGTAAACTATCATTGGTTAAGAGCAGGGCTGGGCAACTTGGGTCCTGGAGAGCCGATGTCCTGCAGAGTTTAGCTCCAACCCTAATCAAACACATCTGAAGAAGCTAATCAATGTCTTCAAGATCACTAGAAAGTTACAGGTAGGTGTGTTTGATTAGGGTTCGAGCTAAACTCTGCAGGACACCGGCCCTCCAAGATTGAAGTTGCCCAGCCCTGGTTTAGAGAGTTATACACAATCTATCCTTAATGGGACAGTTCACACAAAAAGAAAAATAAGGCTTTTCCGCAGGTGTTCAAGAAATTCACAAAAAGGTGAAAGGTCTTAAATTCATAATTAAATATTCCATAAATTGCAAAAAAAAAAAATAATAATTTAAAAAATAAATTAATTAAAATTATAATAATTAAAATTCATGAAATTAAAAAAAAAAAAAAATGAATACCATTATCAGATTTTGCATATGCAGTGCAAATATTTTAAAAATCAAGATAGCTTTACTTGATGTGCAAGGGGAAGATATGAATTCCTGTTTTTGAGAAGTTTTGAGGTAACAAATTTAAAACATTTTATGTTATATCTGTTCATATTTTTTATCATAAAATCACTTAATTTCGATGAATCTTCCTTGTTCCCTTACATTTATTCCTCATTTTCTCGGCCTCAGAAAGCCTTAGATTTACCTTCTCAAAAATGGTTTTCAAATTTCATTTAGCAGATGATTTTATCAAAAACAACTTAAAATTGAGAAATACAATAAGCGATTCATCATAAAGAAGAAAAATAAATGTGGAAAGTTCTTGCAATACAAAGTTTCAGGCTTTGTTAGATAAATACAAGCTAGTCAGAGAGAGGTTAAGGGAAGAAAAACCTGTTTTTGTTCTTAGGATGAAGTCAAATGGTGATGAAAGAGATGAGTTTTCAGGTGTGATTACAAGGACAAAAAACTCTTATTAAGCATCTTCTTTTGTGTTCCACAGAAGAAAGTCATACAAGAGTGACATATTTTGACATTTTGGACTCAACTACCTTTTTAACACTTTGTTATAATCAAAGAAGTCCAGCAGCTGTCATTTATTGACTTGTGCATTTAATAAAATAACAAATTCTGTAAATCATGGTGAAACTAATGCAGGTATGCACTAAGAAAACTAACCCTTGGCATCCACCAAAGGTAATGACAGCCTTTGGGACTTGCACAAGCAAGTTGGCGAAATGTTTCGACAGCGGAATTCAAAAAACACACAATAACACTGTGTCATGCTCCTCCTCCTTTCTGTTTCTCACACACGCATGCGATGGAGACGCTGCAGCTAAATTACTGGTTCACACAGAATACTGCAGACAAACAGGTTTCTAACTTAATGGAAGAAAATCTCCTCCCCTAAAAGCTTGATTCAGAGAAGGCAGAGAGACACAATGAGAGCGTGTCAGGGGAGGGGAGCTTTTGTGTGAAACCCAGGACAAGAGAGGGGCGAGAAGATACAAACCCGAAAGACTTCATTCTGAAGCCTCGGGCTGTTCACTGAACCAAAATCCGGTGACCGCACACAGATGCACGCACATAAACTCTAACGCACTGTACAATCACCCCGGGACCATTTGTATGGGTGGGTCTGGGCCAAAGGAGCAAACTACAATGTAAATGACCTAAGTGAGACCACCTGGGTGTTTTTTAAATGGTTAAGTGAACACCTCTGAACTCACTTGTGGACATGCAAATTCAAATACAGGCTACACCCATGACAAAAATGTACCATGGTAACCATATAGAGTATACCAAAACACAAGTTGGTACAGTTACAAGAAAAAAAGTTGGGTTTGAAAAAAATGTATGTACTCCGGTAATGTGTTTTATTTATAATGAATGTAGATGTATGTAACGTTTAGCAGTTAATTGTATATTTTTACAATTACAAATAAACAGAGAAAAAAACCACACAATTTGAAAGTAGTAACACTCAAGACAGGTGTTTTCTTGAAATGTGCTTTTCTTTTGTAATTTAAAGGTGAAATCTCTGTGAAAATAGTTTCTAGATCATTTCTCCCACTGAGACATTTTCACTCAGATATTGCTAGAAAATTTGACAAATAATGAGTGAACGTTATTCATACACTTGTTTTTCATTTATATACAGTATCATTTTTCACCTAGAAAGTGCTCAAAAATTTCACTAATAAGAATTGGCAAGTGACACAGTAAATAAACACAACATTTTAAAGTAGAAATAGCACTTTTTTGTCAAGCATACTAATAACCTCTAACTTAGAAAAATACCACCATTTTTGTAGTTATTAATCTAATACACTGAAAAAAAGTATGAATTGAATTTACTCAATTTTTTAAGATATGTGGTGGCAATTTATTTAGTTGACTTACTTCCAACATATTTTATATTTAAAAGTAGCTCAAATAAATTGATACCTTCAAAAATGGAGTATCATGTTTTTCTAGTGTACTTTGGCATACACTGTGGTAACCATGCTATTTTTTTCACAATTCAGAATAAAAAAGAAACCTGTTTAGGCAGCATACTGTACAAACACACTCATTCAGGCCTGTGCCGCTGTGGATTATATTTCTGAGGAGATGATAAATTGTGCTGTATGGCCAGTGGGAAAGCAGTCATGCATACTTTGGTTTCCAGCACACTTTCAGTGCATCAGTCAGAGAAACACCAAAAGCCTCAACAGGCGTGGCTCTCGCACTTCACAATGGGCCGTCGTGACACTGACTAAACACACATTTGTTTCTTTTTTGACATTTACATTTATTGAATGGGTGCACACATTCAAGTTGTCTCCCACAGTGAAGGTATTAAGTACACCTCAGCTCCAAGGATCTTTGTGTTGACTTAAGGCCAATGAACCCGCTCAACTGGTCACATATGAAAGGAGACCTGTGCAATTCAACACAGCTCCTTCACACCAGCTCAAGAATAGTGATATTAACGTCTATAAAGAACTGTATTCAATAGAAAAAAAAAAGAACTGCATACAACGTTATGATGGGAAACACTGTAAAGCCCATGAAATTAAAAATGGTTCAATACTGTATGCATTTAACAATCTTTCTCTTCCATTAAAATAGACCAAAAATACTGCTGATTCATACTGCAATACATATATCATATAATCTCTATTTGAACATTTTTATACAGATGAGATCTCTCTCTAAGGTCACAAAAACAGTGTGTAATTTTCTCAAAAAAGTGACTTTTCTCATAATCCTGATATTTTTTTTACATTTAGTTATTTTCCAAAGCGACCTTTTTTTCTTGCAATTCTGCATCAGACATATGGGATATAAACATAAGTGCAAAATATGATTGCTAAAAATACCAGACGTCAATGCAGAATTGCAAAATAAAGCACGGAGATATAAACTTAGAATGGCTAGAAACGTGAGATATTGTGAGATAAATACTAAATTGTGATGAATAAACGTACAATGTACACTGTGGAATGTAAATGCAGAAATTGTGTTACAAACTCAGAATTTCGAGATGAAAACGGAATTGCAAGATTTAGAAATCAAGAAAATGTAGAATTTCTAGAATAAACTCAGAATTGCGAGATTTAAATTCTGAATTCGGAGGGGAAAAAACTGAATCGCAAGATCCAAATAATGCGGTATATAAAAGCCAAAAACAAACAAATAGAAAAATCTAAATTGCAAGATGTTAACTCCGTTATTAAGAAAAATGTCTGAACTAAGAGGAAAAAAATGACAATTAGCTTAACTCAAAAAGAATTCAGAGAAAAATGTCAAGAGTTGCAAAAGAAAATCTCAACAAAAAGTAAAGTCTGAATATATACATACATAAAAAAAGTTGTAAAATAAAACCTATAATTAGCATTTTTATTGTATACTCCAAGACTGATGCAAGCTTCTGTAAAAAACTGATAAAATTAGTTCAAGTCGTACAAGTATTATTTTCTTTTTAATTAATGAATGTCACAAAAAAGTGGGGCAGTTCAAACATTCATAACATAACAGTTACACAAAGGCAAAACACTTGAAAATAAATTATATTAAAGAAACATTAGGTTATAAAACACGACTGCACTGCACATTAAGAGAATATAAACACCCTGTAAACAACCTGAGAATATTTCGCAAATGACAGATGTTGTTTGGTGACTATTCAAATAACTACTGAACTCAACAAAAAAAAACCTATTTCCTTTTTAAGTGTGACATTATCCAATTGCATTTGAAATTCTATCTATCCTATACAAAAACATTTCACATTCAATACAACACCTAAAATAAGCTCTTACAGAGAACACAAGGATGCTTCCATCTACACCCTCAGTGATGTCTGTCTCCAGAGTGTGGTACAGTACAAACTAACCCTTAATTCAGTGTATCTGTGGTCAGACTCATATGATTGCTGGTCTCTGCGCACCGACAGTCCAGACCACTGAAAACACACGGAGACCAAACTGTCTACAGGTTTGCAAGGCGTTATAAAGCTCAGTGTTTTATGAGATTTGTGTGCTTTAATGCTAAATGGTAGTACAACTCTATTTAATAAATGTGTTAGTGTGTTTTTTGTTGATTTGCACATAAATACAGAAGTACATACATATTAATATGGCTCTGAATGGCGCTTGCGTATATCAAGGGTTAGAAGAAAGCGTGGGCAAGGACATGTTAGAAAACAGATTGTTCGCCCAAGTGTCCTTGTTGAAGTGAATGCTGGACATTTTTATTTGGGTGTTTGCTCACTTATCCCATATGGCAAAATATATATTTTTCTGTGGCCAATTTATATTTTAATTATATGTTAAGACTAAATTATACATAATATTATTTTAAAATGTAATAAAAATATATATATAATTAAATATAATTTTCAAATTAAAAACAAAATCCTTTTAAACCTTCAAATAGCAAAATATATTAAATTATATATATATAAAAAAACTGATGTACTATGTTACAATCTTAATTTTTTTTTATTTAATTTTGGACAATATAAAATATATATTGTAAAACATATTCAGACTAAAAAATATGAAGATAAAATCAATTAAAGCGTATTAAAAATATATTTATGCAAATTTATCAGCAATTTGGCCCTTTTTTGTCTATTTTGAAATACAATTTAAAATATATATTTGTAATATATTTAAGCATATATATTTGCCATAAAGGAGCAGTGGCCTTTTGCTTTTTTCCCCCCATTTTAAAAAAAGAGAAATTTAACTTAGAAAGCTTAAAAAATGAATGAGAAATACCAGGTAAAATGACTGCTCCGCCCCTGTATACAAACAAACAAATAAAGACAAGCTGATCGTCTACACATCTGTATCTAGAGAGATATGAGCAACATCAACCAGATCACTACAAGATCTTCAAGATCACCGTTTTGGTTGAAGAGGAAAACTAAACAACGAAGGAAAGAATCAGTATCTGTTGATAAGAAAAGAAAAACATGACAAACTCTCACATAGCCTACTTGAACACAATAATCAACAAATGTATTAATACAAACACTTTTCAGTTTTAAACTTCAGATACAGTATGTTTGTGTCAACTCAAGGTGATTTGGAAAACAGGGATGTTTTAGAAATCCATTGGAATCCTGATTACAGCAGGACGAATCGTTGTGGGGACGCCCAAGGACAGAGTAGCAATTTCGCTGCAAAACTGTGGCATGTCGCTGTCCGCAAAAATGCATTTTTTTCTTTCCCGCTTCTGAGTTCCAGCATGTTGGATCTTGCCTTACTTTTAAAATACAATGTGTACAGCTCACTAAGAGACACGGGAAGAGACGAGGGGTTAAAAAAGAAAAAAAAGGGTAGCAAAAACACAGCAAAGGTGTAAGAAGCTTTAAGCCTGCATCTGATCTCCAAGGCACGCTTCGCCATAAATGACCTTCCATCGACAGCTCGACATTGCCTTCGTCAAGTCGGCCCTGCATATCTTCATTGCCTTGGGACTTCCGAGCATGTTCAACAGGTCTTGTGGGTGCGTTGTGACGGTCTCGTCACCCCTCAGTGCATTTCCGGGTGGATTTCGTTACCCAAAACAGAGCTCTTTCAAACTGACCTCTGTGACAGCTGAGCTGTCGGTTTAGGGTCAGCTGAAGGTTTGAGAGGGTGATGGAGGCTGGATCATGTTTCTTGAAGAACAAAGGAAGCTGTCCACTTCAGCCAAGGGAAGAAAGAGATGCAGATAAGGTCGTCGACTCCTTAAGATTGGGAAACGTTTGCACAGGGAATAACAGAAAAACAATGGGCATTTATAAACACGTCGAGCTCCTGAAAGGGCCAAACCTTCAGGTTTTAAATCACTTGTGAGGGCAGTTTTTCCAGTTGGCTTGATAAAAAAAGACTGATAAATGGCTGAAGGGTTGGTCTTGAAGACACGCTCTGAGGAAGAGATGTACATATCTGGTTACCCACGTAATGGATTTCTGAGTGCAAGCAAAAGCAGGCTGACCGACAACAGTTTTATAGCACAAATAATAACCCATATGCCATTAAATTATCACCACGGCAAGAGCAAAACAGGCTTCTACTGCAGAAAGCTTCCCACACCCAATGCACAGACGTGAAAACTAGTTTTCTTTCGACAGAAGAGCCACTCCTTTGTTAGTCCTTCAGATCGAAGTATATTCCTTCTTGCTTTTAAGCATATCTTTGTGAAAGTGTACAGAGCAAAGTACTTAATCAACACGTGCTGTCAAAACCGATACTGATATGCGATAAGCCTTTGGAAAGCGCGGAAGTATCATGCAGGAAAGTCAACAGCCTGAAGATAATGCATAGAACTAGCATAGAGAACAACAACAAATTAGTCTAAATAAATAATGGTAGTCTGCTGTAGCCATTGACAAAAGAGGCTATACACTTACCGGGGTCGCTTCACCGCCACATCTCGCTTTAATATGGAGACGGTATTCTAAAGACAAAAAGAGCAAAAAATCAAATAATTGAAGGAGGAAGAAATGACACTATTACACCATACACAAATATTGTGTCATATATGAAGGAATAAATGACTGAAATAAAGCACTAGGTTATAAAAGAATGGGGTGTAGTCACTATAGGCAAACACAGAAACAATGAGTCTTCATAACTAAAATGAAATCTTACAAGTGACTGAAAACTCCGCCTACTATTACATCATTTCACCAGTTCGCACTTCCTCATAAATAATTAAGCGTGTTCGGTGTGCTGTCCAGGGGGCGAGCCGGGAGCTGGACGGACTCCGAGCCCTACTGGTTAGAACCCTAGGCCTGACGGAAAGTGCGAAATAAGGTGGAGTAGGGGAGGTGGAGGGATGCGTAGCTAGATGTGGAAGGGGAAGTAGATGAGCTTATTTAAAGCAAAGGCGAATGAACGTGATTGGATAATGATTAGGTAGCTGAACGGAGATAATGCGGAGTAAAGGTCTATTTCATTTCATGTCGTAACGTGTATGTATGTGAATGTGACAAACAAATATGATTTGATTTGATTTTTAATTAGACCAACAATTTTTATTGATTCTCTTCAGTATTGAATGAAATGAAACTGTACTACAATTCAAAATATTTTTATTATTATAATTTTTTATTAATTTTTTCAGAATGAAAGTCGTTTATGCTCATCAAAGATTCATTTATTTGATAAAAAAAAATAATTAATTAATTAAAAAATAAAATACAGAAAGATTACTGTATTAAATAATTGAAAAGAAATACTTTCTATTTTTTCTAATACATTTTAAAACGCAATATTCCTGTGATGGAAAAGCTGGAAAAGGTAGAAATGTATTTCAGATTTTTTTTTTCTGTTCTATGAATGGAAAGTTTCAAAGAATAACAATCACTATGAATATAAATCACTTTTAATGATGTAGTAATGTATATTTGTCTCTCTGTCTGTTCCTTCTGGCACTGCATTCTCTGCAAAGTATAACACTAGGCCCCGTTTACACCAGTGCGTTTAAAAATGAAAAAAATCCACGTTTTCCACTGCATTTCGGAAACAATCTCTGTTTACACTTCACAACCTAAAATGTTTGTCACATGACCATTCATGCATGCACAACCATAAATATGTAGGCTATATGTAGATTCCCTATTATTTAAATCACGGATGCATGCTTGGAGCGATAGAATGGGGAATCTAACAACACATATATATTGGTACAACCAGAGCCGTTGATCCAACAACAAGCTTGTTGTTATTGTTTACACGGTAGTCAAGGATACGCAGAAAGTATGTAGGTAAAGTCCCGGTTTTGCTCCGTTTAAACTGAAAAGCAACCTGGTGTATTCCAACTAAAACGTGGTCTGCAGCATTTTCAAAAGTCTCAGTTTTTGAGATTGTAAAACGATTGTGTAAACGGGGCCTATAGGAGCAAGCAGAAGCGTGGAGTGATGCCTACAGTAGGTAGTGCTGTCTCTGTACAATGTTTTGTAACACAACCAATGTTATTCGCTCGCATATGATGTTGCAAAAGCATCAATAACCTGTTAGTTCCAAACAAATTACACATATTATGTTCTTCTTCTGGTAACGTAATTACAAAGTGAACCATATATTCTTGCAAGCTAAATTTCTTTTCCATTGACAAAAAAAAAAATCTGAACAATTCATGCTATGACAAATAGGTCAAGGCCTCTTAGCGTAACTGAGACTTCATTGACATGCACGACAGATAAGAGATTCTAAATAAGCACAGCAACAAGACAGACAGTTGTGCAAGGCTGAAACTGCTGCAGAAACGCTCACAAGGGTAAGACAGAGAGACGTGTGTGGACATGACTGACATTCCAACGATATTCCTCAATGATCTCCTTTTTAATTCTCCTTCTTATCCCTTTATCAAGATCCACCAGAGATTCAGATTAAAAGATAATTATATAACAGGTAAATATAGGTAATTATGTCATTTCATCTTCATTTTTATTCACCCGAAAATAAAAATAAAAAAAGAGATTATTTGTGTTTATATACTAGTGTACTTATATAATAGTATATATTTTATATATATGTATGTATATATGTATATTATATAGAATATAAACAGATCTGTTGACAAAAACATGCAACCCACAGGTGGTCTAAGAGAAAACGCAAGGGTGTACGTTATCTACGACTGACATCAGAAAACAAACAGGGGAGTTGGTCACTGATGAGAAACGCGAATTGCAACTTCCAGTTAAAGCGCTCATAGATTTTTGTAGTAAGACTCTTTAGATCTTTACACAAGCTTTGCATTTCAGAAACTGAAACTTACCTATGTACTACAAATGTAATTTACTACCTATATACCTGGGGGGTTTTGCATGCAGTGTATGTTCGTTTGCATTTCTGTGAGTCGTGCTAGTTTCTTATCAAATAAACATCTCTCTGTTAAACTAATCATTTGCATATAATATCCCTCAAAGCTTAGTTTTTGCATTTCCAGTATTTCCTGTCCTTTCCGTCTGCTACATACGCTATCTACTTAGGTAGGAACACCAGCCTTCTATGAAATTATCAGTATGTTCTTCTTGTGGTCATTAGATGTTTGTCTAAACGAGACATCTAATAAAACTTTTTCCAGACTAAATTGAAAAAACGTTGTCCTTTAGTTTCTTTATCTCAGCACGAGATAGAAATCTGCTGCTGCCTGCTTTCAGAGTCAAGTGAAGAAGGGTTGGGTGTGGAAGGCTTGCCAAACAGACCTGACTACTTGGCGATAAAAGTTTTGAAGGAGGGAAGTGAGTAGAGAAGTGAAGAGACAACCATTGATTTTAGAGCACAAAGGCATAGGCAAAAAAAAACCTTCATAGTGCAACAGTAAACCCAAAAATTTAAATTCTATTATTATTTAGCTCGACGTGTTCCAAACATTCTAAATACGCTGTTGCGAAACACAAAAGATAAAACAATTTCAGATATGGAAAATGTGAGTCATACAAGTCAACTACTTTTAGTTCTTTTTCCCTGTTTGGGTTTGAAACAGGTTTTGGAAAGACATGTGACTGAGTAAATAATGACAGATTTGTCAGTATCATGTTAACTATTTCAGTTTTTGTGCGGTATATCAGCGTATCAGAATGATTTCTGAAGCATCATGTGACACTGAAGACTGAAGTAATGATGCTGAAAATTCATTACATTTTGAAATCTATTCAGATAGAAAACGGTTACTTTTTTTTGGTTTTACTGTATTTTTCCTAAATAAACACAGCTTTACTGAACATACAAGTAAATCTGACAGACCTTAAACTATCAAATGATGCTGATGAATAAGTGTGTTTACATGATCAAATACAGTTACATATAGGGCTGGGCGATATATATCAAGTGATATATTATGTGCATCTTGTCAGTAAAGCCAGTTCTTTGATTAGCAGTAAATCTACGGCAAGCTACGCCATTGCCACCTGCGAAAGCTTGTCTGTGATCTACGGCCTTGTTTATAAGCTGGCCCTGCATTTACAAACAGCTGATGGAGATTCAAAAAACCGGCTTTACTGACGAGATGCGCATAATATATTGTTTGATATATATCTCCCAGCACAGACAAGACTAGACAATATTAGCGCTGTATCATCTCTCTGAAACCACTATACAAGACTTATGAAAAAACAATAATCAATTAATTTCATTTTGAAATTCCGCTTTGGCAAATCAGTGTGACTGGAATGGAATCAGGAAGTGGCAGAATGCATCATATCCTCTCTAACAATCATATCTTACAACACATGTGGGCTGAAGGTTTTCTGACTGACATTGTCATGTATCATGTTACCGAAACCACCCCCGTATCCTGTGGGGCCAAAATGTTAAGCGGTGAAGTTATTTGAATGTACCGTCATCTTGTCATTGCCTAATTATTAGCTTTAAACGTCTGAGGATGCAAAAAATGAGAAGAGCAGGACAGGGGTGACAGCTTTAGAGGTTAAATGGTGGTTATCATGAACGCGACGGGAAGGTAGAAGAATGAATTTTAGACTTACTCTGTGCCTGACTTTTTCTTGCGCTTTATAATACAAGCAATGATGATCACGGCCACAAGCACTCCAATTACAATCCCGGCAATCGCTCCACCAGACAGGCCCTCGTCTACCGTACCGACCTCTGCAAAACAGGAGGCGTTTAAGTTATGATAGATACAACAAATGAAAATCCCATACTGTATCTACTTTTGCACAGTACAGTACAGAGCCTGAGAGCATTTACCTGTGACTGCGAATTTGTGCGTCGTTGTTTTCGCCAATCCTGTGATGGGGTTGAATGCCTCGCAGGTGTACGTGCCACTGTCTGTGGCTCTGGCCTTGTCAATAATAATGACTGGCCGGCTGATGTTCATTGCTGTACCATTGAACTTCCACGAAAACATACTGGCAGGAACAGAGTCTGCAGAGCATTGTATTTCTGCCCTTTCTTCAAACTTCACCGCACTCTTGGCTTTCACAATTACGCTTTCTGGACCATCTGAGGGACATCAGAGAGATAGGAAGGTCACATTTACATCAGGGTAATGCAAACAAACAGTCGATAACAATATAAGCAGAAAGGAAACCGCCACCGTTTGCAAACAAGATAATGTTCGGGTGATTGTTTAGACAAGACAACAAAAGAGAAGCGATACACGAAGTTAAAAGCGTCTCTGTCCTCTACAGTCAAACAGTGCCCACAGAGACAATATCTCAATCAATCAGAACTTGTTCAGCTATGGATATTAGATTAGATGTGAAAATAAATATCAAACATGTAAATAAAATGATATTTATTTAATATAAAATTAAAAATGAGTCTCTCCTCTCTTGGATACTTACAGTTGATCACCATCACATAGGTGCTTTCGTCTTTGTTGACTTTGTTCTGCAGTCGGCACTTGTAGCTGCCAGCATCCTCTTTGACAACTTGAACGATGGTCAGAGTTTTCTTGTCAGCTGAGAGAATTATATGGTCACCAGAAGTCACAGGTGTGGTTTCTTTCAACCATTCAACGCTTTCGGCTTTTCCCGCAGCTGCAGAGCAGGTGATGTTGACCGTGCTGTTGCCAGCTATCAGACGTGATGAGGAGCTGGAGATATTTGTTCCAGATAAGGCCTCTAGCAGAACACAGCAGAAGAGAAGTGGTGAGAAAAAAAGTTTACCATGGATGCATTTATTTGACAAAAAATACAGTAAGGGTAATATTGAAATATTATTAAAAATTGGAATAACTGTGCGTTTTTGAATACGTTTTGATATGTAATTTATTCCTGTGATGTAAAGCTGAATTACGCCAGTCTCCAGTGACACATGATCCTTTAGAAACCATTTTAACATACTGGCCTGGTGCATAAGAAACACTTACTTTTGATGAATATAAATATCAAAAGAGCCAAATTTATTTGAAATATAAATTGTTATATTCCGACACCTTTGATCAACAATGCTGAATAAAAGTATTAATTTCTTGAAAAATAGAAAACATAACAATCATGGCGTGATCTTGTAAACAGCACATGACTGGGACCACACAACTGGGACTGATTATTTATAATTTTCATTTAGATGGTGGTTGGTAAGTTTAACAACAAAAAAGACGTAAAGACAGTCCTGGCCAGGAATTTTAAATTGCCTTTGCTTTACCATTGTTTTCAGATCTGCTAAAGTTATTGACTGTAAAGTAGTTGACCAATAGCGTGCAGGCATTCTAATCTACCAAATTGGTCTACGAGAAGGAAAGATATGCAGGGAATATTCAAATTAAATGCAAATATGCATGTTTGAGCATGTCAATAACAACAACAACAAAAGACAATTTAGAAATCCTGGCCAGGATGTGTGTGCAAAAAACAGAGAGCTATGGTCACCCTACAATCTGGCCGCATGTAATAAACTCTCAACAGCTTCATTCACCGCAGCATTTACTTTTGACCATTGCCTTCTTCTCTGGCACTACTCTCTTGTTTGTTGAGACATCATTACTGTGGAATGTTCCAGTCTGATTCAGACTCATTGCATTCACCGAATACCTGCTACTCTATCGTTCAGTACATATTATCTTCCTCCTGTGTTTTTAGTTTCGGGGAAGACGCATCAAACAGAAATGAACTCTCCAAAACCATGTAGAAAAAACTATATTCGTGAGTTCTTTATATTAGATCTCGTTAAATCTGTTTTGCATTAAACAGTTTGCATTAAAATTTTATACAAAATCAATGACACAAAACGCAATACGGTTAGAGCTTTAAGATGAACCCTACACTGACTGACAGATGTGTGTGTGTCTGAAACCTTAGCCAAGCTGTACCTGCCCAAACCGTAAGTGACGTCAGGCAGTTTGTATTCTGCTTTCTTTGGTGTGCGGGTTTCACACACGTGGAAACACCTCAGGGGAAGGCACTGTTCTTTACAAAAGCCACAGAGCCTGAGACCACAGGTTCAGAAGCCATGTAAGATCAATCTGCCCCCAATCAAAGAAAGCAGAACATTCCTGAAACTTCTACCCGCTAACATGAGCCGAGGCAGACCTCAGAGCAAAGCAGACGAACAGGTTCATCTTTTAAAAGCACTTGTAAGTCAGGTAGCCATTTCGAAAAATAACAACTGGAAAACAGCTGTTGCTTGGTGATATGAAAAATATAGTTTATCCACAAATGACAATTCTGTCATAATGTCGTTCTAACCTTGTTTAAGTTTCAGTGTATCATCAAAGGATCAATTCTGACGAAGTAACCGGTTGATATTTTTTTTGCATGCATTTACTACAAATGGTGGCCTGAAGCTCTCAAGCTTTTCAAAAAAATGAAAATGCATCTTAAAAATATAATAAAACCAGCTTATACATTAATCATCTGAAGCCATAGGATGGCTGTGTGAGAAAGTAAAATTTAAGTCATTATTTGAACCAGATGGTCCATTAAACACATTAAAAAGAGGAAAATGCCAAGATTTTTTTATGTTTTAGTGATCCTCACTACTATTATGTTATTGTAGGATTTCAAAAGATGTGTGTGAAATGTAGTGCATGAGTGAAATTGCAATTGAAAAGTGCAACCAGCAGCTTTTCATCTTTTGTGTTCCAGAGAATAAAGTAATGGATAACATGAGTAAATAATGAATTACCATTTCTAAGTAAACTAACCCTTCCACATCTCAAATTCCATTTTAGTTTCGTTTCCATGGTCTTTTCAAGGCAAATATACTTGTTCTTCTTGCAGGGGACTTACATTTTTTTATCCTTATCTCACTTCTTGGCAATGAAGTCACCATGTTAAAGCATGTCTATCTCTGTAATGCTCCAGTGCTAATCAAAAGATTTAAACGGGTGTCTTTACACTCTTAAAAACAATAGTGCATCATATATTTATAAGGGCCTCTCAATAGGCTTTCCTAAAATAAATTGAGTGTACAAATAAGCATATATTTAAATACAAAATACTCAATAACCTCTTAGCTTGTATGATTAGAGCTTTCATCATTAACAATGAATCATCAGTTTGATTTGAAACTTTGAGAATAAAAAAAATATATACATAATTGGTTCTTTTTGGAAAAACCAATTCTTTAATGGACTGTACGCATTTGCATTTACTCAGACTGCTGTACTAGCTTTACTAGAGAAACAAAGCACAGTTGATGGAACTTCCGTTTGTGTTCAAAGCATCTGTACATGACTGTAGGCTTCTGACTTACCCAGAACAAACACCACAGCGACCTGTGAGGAAATGTAGCGGTTGGTCTTCACATTGTAGGCCACACAGCTATAGTTTCCACTGTGTTTTTCCTCTACGTTGGTGAGGGTAATGTTGGCGGTGGACTGAGGCAATGCCTGCCCATTAAACATCCACTGGATCCGAGCGGGAGGGTCAGACTGGGCTGAGCATGTGAAGGTTAAGTTAGAGCCTTTCCTAAGGAACGAATCTGTTGGAGTCTGTGTCATGATGATTTGCTCTGGGCCATCTAGACAGACATGGGAGAAAGAGATGATTAAGAGGCACAAGCAAAAGTTAATAAAGCTCTCGCAAGGCAGCTATGTTTGATATCATCTATAAATAAAGAGGATTCATTTTGAGCATCTGGATGTGCACCGATAGTTTAAGATTCAAGAACTTCAAGACTTTTTGACCACACCATGCACTTTAAAAAGTTTTGATCTGTACGCATGCACAAACTACAGCACTATATTAAAACATGCATCCTTTTCCTGCTGTTCACAGGCACATTCACAACCATATTTTATCTAAGCTCAGCCTGCATTTTTTTCTGCACCTGCAGCAGAACCTGTCTGAACTAGAAAGTCTCATCTGATCTCTGTCATCATGTGTGCTTTCTAGTGCACACCATCTGCAGAGACAAAGAGTGCAGATAGTAAAAACAAAAGAATCTCAACTAACACCAAGACTGCTGTGGTACATTTGCAACTTGACTGCATATACTTGTATGCACAGAATTGTGTGGAATTACAGGGTTATTAGAATTACATGAAAAAGACACCAATAAACTAACTTCAGATGATAGCTGAGGAAAAGATTTAAATTCATGTTGCTTTTAATTAATAATTATTCCCCACTGTTAAACGTATCTGCTTAACCAAAAGCAAAAGTCTACTGAATGGCTTTTAAATGCTTATGATATAGTGCAGATGTTGTATGCACCCCAGCACCTTTTCTAGCTTGAAAGACATTGTCACTATGAACTGTCACTTTATGGAAAGTATTGCCTAAACGTAAAAGATGACATCATTTGGGCTTGGCACAACACAAGAGTGAGTAATCCATGACAGCTTTTTGGCTGAACTGTTCCTTTAAGGCATTTGTGTCTTTGTCTTAGACTAAGCATGTGTGTGTGTGTGTGTGTGATCAGGTACGTACAGCTCACAGTGAGATTGAAGGGAGCGCTCCTCCCTGACTCCAGCGCGTTCTCTGCAATGCAGAAGATTGGTCCTCGCAGATCTGTACGGCGAACTTCAGCGATTGTTAGCTCGTTGCCGACTGCATTCATTTTTATATGTGTGCCATCCACCTCTAAAGGGACAGAACCGTTCAGCCACTTGTAAGTAAAGGAGCCTTTGGCAGAGCAGGTGAGAACCACGGTGCTGTTCAACTCTACAGCTTCAGGGAGATTGGACGAAATCTTGACGTCAGTCACGGGTTCTGGAGAAAAGAGAAGAGAACCATGGATTGGGTTCATTCAGAAACATCTTTGCCCTTGCTTAGATATTCCCAGGGAATGAAACTAAGTTAAGTGCCTTGCTAAAGCGACAGGTCATGACTTGTCTCTGGGGCGATCTAACCAACAACCTCTGGATAACTAACCCTGAGATTTGACTACATACATATTACAGCACATCAAAAAAGCCTCCTAGATAGATCTAAAATCTCTGTAAGCGCTTGATCTCCAATCAGTGGACGAATGCCTTTAAAATGAATCATTCTGCAATACATTTAAGTCACAAAATGAGTCATCTCTATAATACAGTTGGGCAGATTCAATCATATAATTTACCGTTATCTAAAACCAAATGCAAATTGCATATGACTTGAAATTAACCCACTGTTTAGCTGTGAAATTAACTGTTTTTGTGATTTAGTGCAACACAAAAACTGTTAAAAGTTTACATTTTGTATCCAACTAATGCTTTTAACAAATTTGCGTAGGATTTGAACCTTCAACCTTTCATTCATCTTCAGACCTTCAAACACTTGGCTTCACCAGCATGGTGTTTAACTACAGAGGTAGCTGAAGATGGCACTGGATAGTCAATACTTACCAAGAACTTTAAGATCAATCCGTCCCGAAATCTGCTTTCCTGATTCAGTGACTATATTGAGAATATATTCCCCTTCATCATCCTTCACCAGCGGCCCGAGCTGAAGCTCACACGTCGTCTTGTTGTAGATGATTCTGCTGGCGTATTTCTCATCAATGTTATCAGTGTTTTTTACGAGGACACTTGTTATTATCGGTGCAATTTCTTGACCTTTGTTGAAATTCCATGTTACTGTTAGAAAACCCGTTATTGAGGTGATTGTTGTCTTGAAGGTCACATTTTTACCTGGTTTAATAAGGTAAGGAGAAATTTAGATTAAAACACCTGCTACGTTCTTAGAAACATAATGAATATTTTATTAATAGCTTTACAAATTGTAATTAATATTTCGATTTAATGAACAAATGGTGGTACAACCACCTACTGACATTATACTCCGACACTATCCTTACACCTTGAATACATGCGAGTACACAGCAGGTTCTTGTCACGTGGCAAGAAAATGGCTTAGTTATGCCACATTGAATTTGATTTGGCAGACATTTTTAAGTAGGCTAATAATAGTGCAAGAAAAAAATACATTGTGCCAAACTTCTAAGTTATCAAATTACCGACAGCATTTATTTTACAAGATTACCAGATATATTTCATATATAATAATAGAAAACAGAACCATACACGGACTCACCGATAACGCCGTTGATTTTGTCGTTGAGAAGCGGGCTGCCCTCGGAACAGCATCCTATAAGAGGAATGTTTTTCAATCAGGACACTTAAGGTCAGTTTAAACACAAAAAAGTGAACTATACATTAACACATTATGTCCTGATGTAACTTAGACTACTGCTAAAAAGCTTTCAATAAATTTAAGATGCAACATTTTAGGTTTTTTAAAAAAAAAAAAAAAAAAAAAAGACTACATGTGCTAAGTGTCTTTAATTTTAGTTTTTAACTTACCAAGAGCTGCCAAAACGAGCAAAGGCAGCCTAAAGTTAAAGAAATCCATATGGAGAGATGCGAGTCCCTGGAGCGACAGACAGGAATGCGAGACGGTGTGGCTTCTCTGCGAGAACTTGAGAAACTTAACGCGACACACCCAACCAGTTCATCTAAAACCCGCCCCGTTCAACCTGTACTCCTGCGATGTCATCGATACCGTGCTTCATTAAGGCGAAATAATGCCCCCTAGACTCCATCTGTCATTAGCATTTTGTTTCTTGCCATATAAAAGCACACAGCATGTTGCTCATTTGCATTCAGTACTTAATCAGTAAATGAAATGAATGTAAACAAACTGTCAGTATAAATAATAGCTTTTTTATTATTATTAAATAAGTGTGTTAAATACAAAAGTAAAGTAGACACAACATCAGGCTGTTGTATTAACACTGAAATATTTTCACACACACAAAAAAGAAACATTAATAATGAAAAATATTTAAACACACGCACACACACACACACACACACATATATATATACACACACACACAAAAGTAATTATGCACTAGATCAGTTTACATTAACACGGAAATATCCACGTTAAATCATATAGCCTATTATAATCATATATTAATATGTATATAAATACGTATGAAATGTTATGTTTTTTTAATTAGGCCTATGTAAACTAAAACTTAGACAAATAACCTCTTTAAAACCCATACCCCTTTCTTAGGAGCTGGTGCAGATGACATTAAACTACTATAATGTGTAATGTGTGCGTGTGGATATGTATTTCTTGCTTCTACTGACTCCTAGTGTCAAAATGAAACATTTCATGCTTGCACGTGGCTGTAGCATAAAAAGAAACAACAGCCAAAATTAGGAAGTGTATTGGTAAGAATCAAATTTTCAAAAGCTAACAGGTGCAAAATAAAAAAAATATGATAAAATACTGGTTTCTGTAATAACCTTTTCCCCATCGCAAACAACAGTCTTAGATTAATCCATGTATTAGCATCTGTTACTCGTGACATCACGAAGACACTAGCTGTGTTATACTGCATCTGCCCACTGCCACATGCTGCCATCATTCCTCATCCATCCTGCAGTCAAAGGACACGAAGCTGCGCTTGTGTGTAGTTCTGCGAGAACACCTCACAGAGACAGATGCCTTTGAAATACACGGGCGTCTATGAAGCTTTACAGGTGTTCATACTTCTTACAATGATCCCCTGGAGAGCTGAATGACAGTGAAACAACACTGCTAGCAGTCGGTCTGCTCAAGAGTGAGCTGAAACGGAAAACAATTAACTTAAGATAACACAATTTTCTACTTTTTTTCTGATTTATGTCTACCTCCAACTTATAACTGCCCAGGGGTGTTGCATATGGGAACCAAGCGAACTGACTTGCCACCACATGTTTTCTTATCTAGTACAGGGCCCCAAATTAGACTTTTTTTTACCCTTCAGGGGAAACCAATCAAGTTGATACCTATTTTGAAATATGTAGTGCTGAAAGCTGTCAGTATAAACTAATAATAATTTTGTCTTCAGGTAAGGTTTTGCCCAGCTGCAAGTTGTTTATTGGTATATAGTTTTAACAAGACAGCTGGTTTAAGGAATAAGGTATAATGCAATGCCATGGTTTGTCACAATCCTGATGGTACCTACTGTTAAAATATCATATTCAGAAATGTCAGCTATAGAAACACTATAAAAAGTCAGTTTTTATCACTTTCGCAGTGTACATGAGGGACATCGTGGATTTATATCTTTGGACGGGGGACTAGGGACAGTTCTGGCTCATTTGGTGTCCAAAACAAAATATAACATGACCAAACAGGGAAGACGCTCTTTAATTACTTTGATTTAAGCCCAGTGGGAATCCTAAATTAAGCCTGTTGTTTCTTTTTTGTAAAAAAAAAAAATGAATCTGAAAATACATTTTTATTGAGCTTTGACTTTATGATATATAACCTTAATTTTGAAGCTGTGGAGGTTGTAACTTAACGGGACTGACCAAATATAAACACGTACATGAATGATTTCTGCCACAGCATTTCACCATTTTGCCTACAAAAATTATGCATTTTAAATTTCTTTGGAATTTAATTAAAAATCCACTTGACTGTAATGTGAGCTGGGCACAGCGCATTTGAGGGCAAGTATTTTAAATGCATGATCACAGCATAACTCTCTGTAGCGATCTGACCCTTTCACTAGGACTAGAAGACATTGTTTAAAAATAGATTCTCATTTTGTCCTATTCTGTATTTTCCTTTAAGCCAGTGTTGCTCATTTCACTTGAACTCACAGTCTGTGCTTCTTCCCATGTTTTCTCATTTTGTTGCCCTAATTGTACCCCAGACACCCAGAAAATCACATAAAACACACTGCATTTGCCTGAACAACACGATAAAGCCACTATCCTCGGGTAATGCTTCTGTCAACCACTGGAAGGCAGTTTTGCACAGATTATTTCCCCATGTTTTCTCTGTTGCGTGTAAAAGCACAAAAAGCAGGACATCTGCTCTGCTTAGTCATCTTATTATATCCCTTTGGCTGGCCTTATGTAATTCATAAGAAAACGTCATGTTTCTTTGAGAACATGCGTGGCAATGCTTTAATAGTTCTTAATAGAGTTCTTCATCTTAAACGATGTTTAACAGGTCGCTGACATCTGGCTATATATATTTTGTAAAATAACGTGTGAAGTGTAGTGTGACTCACCTTGACTCACCTGTGCTCAGGGCCGGCTCTAACCAATTTGGCGCCCTAGGTAAGATTCCTGGTTACGCCTCGTGGCATCGCAGTTGATTCTGCTGCTAGTGTACATACACTCATAATAGTATGTCTTGTACACAATTTTATTTAAATAACACAATTGCATATTCAAAATACTTAGGCTAAATGAATTAAAGAAGCGAGTAATATATTATATAATATTAAAAATATTATCTGAACATATTGTGATGTCTGGCTGTTGCTCGTTAGAAACGTGGTCGAGTTAGAGCTAAGCTGTTCTATTATACATATCCCTGACTACTTGCCAATATG
>JAUMHR010000076.1:16701571-16716077 GCA_032361145.1 Enteromius fasciolatus
TCTGAGGATAGTGGGGGTCACGAGTCACTGGCACGGTTATTTTGGGGGTCGCGAGCTGAAAAGTTTGGGAACCCCTGACTTATCCCGTCACGCCTGGTTAGGACACTGTGTAAGAATTTGAAAGCATTCCAAATGAGTATTATAAAGAAGTTGGTGAGTTAAAAAACAATAAATAACAATTAAAGTCACAGTTTGAATCACCGTTTTATTCCAAACATGTCTATATATTTAACGAAAGAGGGCAATGGCCCTCCTACATTACCCCACAGTTTTATTGGAATATTAATAACAATATAATCTGAATCATTTGCTTATTTTCTTCATTGTGGGTGTGAATCTTCAAGCACTGGTATAGAAATCTTTGAAAATCAATGAAAAATAAAAAAATTCCATCTCCCCTGACACAAACGCACTTACTCTCACACATAATCATAAAGCACCAACATACGAATGCTATAATGCTGCAGATTCTAAACAGGGCTGCTATGTTTACACTTTGGATATAAATGGATATTGGCATGTCACAAGCACCCAGACAGCAACTTCTAGTGCACTTCAACAAACCATTCATGATAGAGACTCATTTAGTTCTGTAATGAAAAACATCATTAATTGTCCTCTCCCATAATCAGATAAATGCCCCATCAGGTGCACAAAGGGCTTTCTGTCTCGTCTTGTTGTTGTTGTCATTGTTCCAGGGATGAAAAATGTTTCTCGGTGTCCTCGCGAATTGCAAATATTGACGGGCAGCTTGTTCAAGTCAACATGAAATCGAAGCTGATTCTATTTATCTTCTTCATACACACTCCTGGTCTACCAGTGTACTGTATGTTAGGGAAAAATGCTAAAAATCTAAATTTCTTGCATTTGACAGGCTAATTTTCTGTTTGCTTGACATCATTGAGATTGTGCAGCTATTAGTATTAACCAACAGCCAAATTGGTATTACTGTAGAGTACTGTATTAAGTGCAGCCTTTCTAAAAGCTTGCCAATAATTAACAGTAATTCAATGACAGTTAACAAGAATACAATAAAGTTCATGGCAAAAATAGCAAATAAACTATAGATTTAAGTATAGATTTGGAAAGAAGTGTTACCGCTGGAATTTGCCCAGATGATCTCAAGGGTGAATGTTGAACTTCACAGTCCAATGATATTTAGATCTTGAACGCTAACTTTGCGAGATCCAATCAATTGCTGATTGATAAAATACCACCCTACATATTCCTCCTTGAATAACCTGTTTTACCTGGAAATATGTCAGACAATGGGAGTAAACCGGGTTTTTAAAGCTATTCATGTTGATTTTAACATTTAATGATTGGTGTTTTAAGAGAGAATATTAGAAACTGAATCAAGGTGAGTAATCTTAAGAGGTTAAAGAAGAGGAAAACCAAACCCTGACCACAAAACCTCCCAGCAAAACTTACAAAAATCTATCAGACAAATTAAAAAGTGGGAAAAAACAGGTATCATATTTAAAAAAAGAATGAAACCAAAGAAAATGGTAGAAAGGACAAGCAAGAGCCATTCAGGAATACAAATGAACTGTAACCCTCCCTCCTTATTTAAAGAAAAAACAAAGTTTGCACCAAAGTCATTTCAGTTTGACGTGCAGACATTTTAGGTACAGACTCCATCGTCCTCTCACAGGAGCGTAGATCCACACACGAACAGCTGTTCTCATAGTTTTCCTCTGCTTTTTCCTTCATGACACGTTGCATAGCATACTTTCACGGGATATGCATGACATAGTCTCAACAGCATGCCAAACCCTTTCTGAGCGCCGCTGCAAGAAGTGGTGTTAAAACCGGACACTTGGACAGCAAGCGGCTGGCTGAAAAATCTTTCTCTCACTCAGTGTCCATTAATGTAATCTTGCTTCCAAAAATGGCCTTTATTTGCAGTACCCCAGAGGTCACTTTGACTGGAAGCGTGGGCAGAGTCTTTCCGTCTGTCCTCCAGCACTCATTTACATTAAATTCTTGTCCCGACAAAAGTTTCCTTACTCTCTGTCTCAGTCCTGCTTGCAGAGGAGATCGTTAGAGGGAGTTTTAGTGGGTGGCAGCGGCCTTGGAGGGGGCGTGGGTTTGGCCCTGCGTGGGCTGCCCGAGCTTCCTCCCTCGCTGTCGGTGTTCGTATTGGAGGCGGAGGGTGGCGGCGGCAAACGCGGGAGAGAGGATGTAGCAGAGGTCAGCGGTGAGATGCGCGAGCAAGATGACGTGGAGCGAAGGCTCTGGATCCGCCTGCACTCCTGGCAAACCCGCACATGTGTGCACCCGCGGGGCGCTGCGGTGGGGACCAGAGCGGGTGCGCTACTGGGGACGCTGGCACTGAGAGGGTCCTCTAGCAGTCGCTGAGGGCCGGGTCCCATTTCTGCAGCGCCCCCACCGGGTCCCGGCCCAGCAGCGGCACCGGTTAACGGTCCCGTCCCGCTGTAGAGTTTGCCGTTGCTGAGACGCATCTCCCTCACCAGCCGCATCTGACGGGGAGCTCCTAAAGGGAGACGGGCTGGGTGCCGGAGGATGCCCTGGGACGAGAGAGGCCGTCGGCGCCGTAAACGAGAGTTCTTTTTACAGGAGATAACGTTCCTGAATTCAGTCATCATTTCCTGACATACTGACACCTTGGTGAGGATCAAAGAGGAAGAGAGAGTCAGGAAGGAAATATATAAGGAAAAGGGCAAAATGAAAATGGACAGGAGTAAAGTGAAAACAGAACATCATTTGCTCAATTATCTGACGTGGGCATCACTATAGTATCTCATAATGAAAGTTAGGGCAGCTTTCTCACTTCAAAAGCCCTCATTGTGCACAGCAGGATTTGAAGGCCAGTGACATTTGCAGCTTACTTCAAATATTTTGACTAGCAAATTCTAAAGTATATTACGCATGACATCAATGTAGTCATAAAATATATCAAAATACTAGGGCTGGGTAATATATCGCACAATTTATTCAGGCACATATCGTCAGTAAAGCTGGTTTCTTTGATTATCACTGATGTGGGTTAATCTGGGATACTAAACCCGATATTGCTTGGGAGTGATCTCAGTGATTCCGTTCGAAACCGGTGATGATTTACAGGTGAACAGATTTACCGCTAATCAAAGAACCGTCTTTATTGACGTGTGATATATTGCCCAACCCTATAAAACACCCATGGAAATATAAGGACATCATTTATATGACTTTTTTTTTTCAATTAGGCTACATCATACATTCTTGTTTTTTCCTGGTTCTTCAATGAAGGGATGAATTAAAATAAGAAATATCTTGAGTTTTAGCTTATTTTAATGTTCTTTATAATCTTTAGGAAGTTTGCTAAGACCCATAGTGGACCACAGACCACTGGTTGAGTAAGGGGTTAATCTACATGGTGGACTAATTTAAATTTATGCATTTGGTAGATAATTTTATCCAAAGTGACTTGCAATGCATTCAAGATACATATCAGTAAATGTGCTTGCTGTTGCTAATGGCCTGCTTTGCACTTGACCTACAGAAATAACCTGCTTGGAATAACGTTGTGTGCAAAGTAGAGTTTACAAAAACAGAATGACTAAGTCTTTATTTTCTCCATTTGCCTAAAACAAAATGAATAAAATATCTTCTCTAGCTAAAGGCTGTAATCCATCATTGTGCCCATAAGCATTACACTTCAGTCTCATTTTAGATTCGGGAAATTGTGTGAAAGCTGTGTGAAAGCTATGGAACAGTTACATCACAAACACAGACGGCTTGACTGGTTGGCGTCGTGACCTACTCGTGAGTGTCTGTGGTTTCGGATGGGGCAGGAGTGAGGGCGTACCTCATCTGTCTCGGCCGAGCGGCGTGTGGACCACACAAACTCCATAATAGCTACAAAAACAGCTATTATGAGTCCACATATCAGCACCACGAATATCCCACCGATATTCTCCATACCTAGACCTGAAGGAAAAACACGGCAATGTGAGTAACACACAAAAACATCCTTCCACACACACGCACTGTGGATCTAATTAGAGATCTGCATTCCCGCAGGATTCCAGAGGGATCCTATTAAACTTTATTTCGGAGATGTAGGTGTGCGTAGGCGGTATTCCTAAGAGTTATCAAGCAGAAGCATGAAACCAGGTGGTTTGATAAGTAAAAATGCATGTCGGAAATTATTTGTTTAAACAAACTGATTAAAATAATAATAATCAGGGAATGGGAAGAAATGTATTTCTATTAACATGAACTTGTTTGATTTTGTAAGATAATCAACTCCTGTTGTGTGTTGAATCCTAAAGCAACAACTGCTAAGAAGAGACAGATTTTCAGCTTCTCTTAACCAGGGTTCAGATTGTTTAGTTGCCAGTGATCCAATCAATCAATTCTCTTAAAAAGAAACACCAACTAAAACTTTTGTGTGTGCAAGAATAAGAGCAAGCCCACATTAACTAAGTTTAGCAGAATCACAAAAACAGAGCTCATATTGTTTGACATTTTCTTGCAGAACTGTAAATAACTCCGAGAGACTGTAAATGTCACTTTCTGGTGAATATACAGCACTCCATGCGGACCACACTAGAGAAATTACACACGCGGGCACACATGTGTGTTCATTCCTGCGGACCAAATAGCTACCATTTTCCCTCCATTCCCCCTGGGCCGGTGTGAGTCTACAATACACAGCATGTAAATATCACCAGACCACATAAATAAACACTCACAGTGTTAGCAGAGCTGTGAGGCATCTGTCATTTGAATCAGACAGATGTAGTAAGTCCTATATGCAATATTATAACAATATAGAGAGCGACAGGAAATCAAATATTCACACTGCCAATGTTTGTGAGATTTGAGCAAAACTTATTGTTTAATATATTTCACACAAATAGATGTTTATTTGAAGAGCAGATATACTTAGGTAGGCTAGGCAAACAGATCATACCATGCAAACACTACATTCAGGATTCCCGCCCTTTATGACCAATGAAATTCTATTATCCATGTTTATCCATGAAAACTAATTTTGCTGACACTGAACTCACAAATACTAGTTTATAACCAAGTAAACACTTTAAAAAATATTTCCATGACCTTTTAAGATTTTATTAATGTTCACCAGGATGATCTGAGCCCTTGTATATTCATATATATCCATCTTTAATCCTGAAATACAACTATTGGTATTCTTAGACATAAAATATTAAGTCAAGATGCTTGAGGCAAAACCATTTTCCCCCACACACTGGTCTATTATGAGGTTTCGGGCTCCTTTGCTTCTATAACACACCTATAACTCACTCTAACTAGTAAAAAATAAAATATCCAAAATGCACATTAAGTGTTTATTTTATGACACTTTATCTGTTTGTCCCTGTTGATTTCAATTACAAGACATAGCCTGTCTGTAAAGGCTCAAAATGTGTTTTTTATCATGCTCTAAACAAGAAATATCAATATCAAAAGCACTAACGTACACCAAACATGACAGTTGTACTCCTATCTATATTCTTAATGTTTTTACAGAGAGGTTTGCTCACACATCAGTTGCCTGATTTATATAACATTTTATTCCCAAAGACACGGTGAAAATGTATTTAGTTGTTTATGGCTGTTGACTATACTTTCTGCTTTCAGAAGTGTATCAGAGATAAGAGATATATATTTTTACTATGTCAACAATACGAAACAAGAATTTAAAACCTGGCTTTATCCGTTTTTCAGAGTTCTGTAAATCTGGAAATATATCATGCCTATTTCGCATATTTAAACATGTTTATATATAAAACTGAATCTTAATGTACTGTGAACTTGTCAGAGCATGGTGACATCTATTAGCTATAATCTGTACCCTATTCACTCAAGATAAGTTGCATTCCTTCTTTTTGTGAAGACATTCATCGGGTTTTAGTATTCCTCTAAAGGATAAAAAAAACTATAGGACAAAATGAATACATTTCTTTTGTCCCCGTGAGAATAGCAGAACTTACTCTAATACTAATACTCACACACAGGCTTCAGGTTATAAATATTCAGGCTTGTACCAGAACTCATAAATTAAAATGCCAGTACTGTTGCTGTCAGGATGTGCAGTAACAGGACGGTATGCTACGCTGAGGTGCTAATGAGTATAATAACAGCGTTTCACTCACCTTTGGCTCGATGGTCTTCTTCTTTAGGACACTTTCCACCCTCCCACCATCGACGCTTTAGGATTTCTAATCTGTTGTTCTCTTGCAGCTGCAGTACACCTAATGTGATCTCATCTCTGAATGGTGATCCTGCAAGAGATTGAAGGAAAATAGTTCAGCTGGACAAGGCTGGGAAACTAGCTAATTACCTTAAGGCTAGTTACAAAAGTGCAGACAGCCTAGCAATGCTATGCTAAGATTAGCAATGCTACGTGCAAAGTAAAGAGTTTTTGGCCTTCTGGACACTTTTAGTGACAGGGACATTCATAAGACACGACCAAAAGCAGCACTTCCTTCATTAGCACTCTGGTTTAATGTGTCAGAATGTCAGAACACATACGCTAACTGCTAAGATATGACTGAGTATGTCTTCAGTCAACTAATGTTGTGCAAATTAGTTAAATTAGCCCACTTGTCAGAATGAAAATGAATGTTATGATAGGTTAATTCCAAATTATTTGACTTGTTAAAATAACATCGCCCTTCATTAAACATTTCTGTATCACAGCTAATCATGTCACGTTAATAACGACGCGAAAGGATGTGTTCATCAAATCAAAAGATGCTAATTCAAATTAAACACTGCAGATATGCACCAGAATGGATCAGCTGTCACTGAATGTGTTTGTTTTTCATTCAAAGGCTGTGAAAGTGAAGTTTGTTTTTGTACCTCAGTATAATAAGCACAAGACCTTTATTTTATGTGTCAATATTACTTACATCACGCTCTGTATTTAAGTTTAAGCAATTATTTTCATGTCATGTAAGCTTAGAATTGCAAGCTTTCAAAAACACCTACAACCTCATCAGATAAAACCTGTTTGTGGTGTTGCTTCTTGTTTGTTTCTTGCTTTACTTTCAGTGAAATGTCCAGTGATTGGTGTAGAAAACATGTTCAGTTTGATCTGAAATGCCACTTTAGCTTACTTCTAAAAGTCTCTGGTTTTATTGTGACTCATGTTTCACAGGACCCCTTTCTGAGTGCTTTGCATTGCTGTACCAGGTGAGTTACTGAGCACGTTTACATCAAAAAAAGCCATATGGAGCTAATTATGTGATGCAAACATCAAAATATATTAGTTTACAAATGCACTAGTGTTTTGAAATCACAACACAGAATTATACAAGGTCTTTTAAATGTATCATTTGCCAGCCTTAGTAATGATTTATTATCTTTTAATCCAAAAAAATATGTTTGTTTTTTTTTTCTGGAAACTGCAGTTAATTATGTAGGTTTTTTTTTGGTAGGTAGAGGCACATTTTTCCAATTGACCTATGTTATTTCTAAAATTGTTTTATAGAACTGTTTGCAGATACATATTTTCTGGCAACAAGAATAAATCTGGTATATAAAACTGCACGGTCAAAAGCTGGATTGCATTGCTCAGTCGTAATTACATTCTAAGCTTGCTATCTCAGGTTATAAGGAATTTCTTCCAGCACTGAAATATTTTAAGAAGTTTAAATATTTGTTGTTTTATTTGTTGAAAATTACCTGATTGAACCTCTCTTTTGATGCTGACTATTCACAACAAAAGCACATACAGTACAAGTATATCCTTATTAGAAACACAAAAAGTATCTAAAAAGCATCAGAATTTCTACATCGGTAAATGCTTGAATTATTTAGTTTATGTAACTAGTCTGCAACAAATTAAACCTTATTATGAGGTGTTACAGAAGGAAGACATACAGTATATGTGCGTGATTCATTTTGATTTGCCGTTTTACAGTCTTAAGGACTCAGTGGTGACACAAATGCATTTCAGGTAACTATGGAAGTGGATGTGTGGTGTCCATGGAGATCAGCCTCTTCGTGAATGAGTGGATGAGAGGATTTTATCACTTGGCACCAGAATTTTGGAAGGTGACCTGAAGAGATGAGTTAGAAGCGGGAGGAGGAAATGAATGTTTGAGCTTCTGGAAGACATTCTATGACCTGGAGACAGTCTTTGAAGATGGATGCTGCTCCTGGGCTCTCATTTCAAATCTATTTACGGAATCATGCGATTATGAGCGTATGGTGATGTTTGGGAGGGCAGTTTAGCCTGGTGGTCATGAGGTTGCTGGACAGATCTTCCTGGAGGACAGAAGATCAAAAACAGCAAGCAGCACTGGTAATTTTCTCACTGCATCTATTAACCTACTGTAGGTACAAGTTCCCCACTGGTGTTTGTGAATAGGCATCACAGTTTAATATGTCCTGTCTCATAATTCCTTCATTTTAGCTGCTAAAACAAGACTGTCCTTACTACTTCATCCTATCTTTTTGGAGCCATCATTTCTTTTCAGTGGCATCAGCGGCACCCCTTAAACTGATCAGTCTAGTCCTTAAAGTCCAATTCTGTCATTATTTAACCACACGGAAAGAACATATATGCAGTATATATGCACATATGATAATATATGCTGCATACTGTATATGCGTATATATGCCACAGGTGCAATTGAGGTGCATATACAGGCCATATAGGTCTCCTGTATTGCTTCTTTTAATTTTAATAATTTTTAAGGGCAGTCGTGGCCTAATGGATAGGGAGGTGGACTTGTAACCCAAAGGTTGGGAATGAATAACCAGCTCTCTCTCTCTATATATATTTTAATAATTTTACTAATATATAGGTAAACATATAGGTGAACATATATGCACATATATATACATGCATATATGTACCTATATGGGTACATGTATGCACATACATATGTACGCATATATGTACATATAATATAGGAAAACGGACAATTTTATATATGTCACATATATTAAAACATATATGTATATATAGGATATTTCTATGTGGGAACACATAAAAAAAGATATTTTGCAGAATGTTGTTAACCAAACAGTTGACGGTAGATATTGATTTCATGTCATTCTTTCCCCACACTATAAAAGGCAATGGCTCCAGTCAACTGTTTGGTTAACAACAACATTTGGTTATGGTTTACTTGTTACAGTATACAATATTAATTAACTAAAGGTACTTGCTATTAGGATCAGTGTTTGGCTTAGGGTTACTTGCAGTCAGTTATGCATAATTAATTGCTATTATAATAGTAAATGCAACATGTTATAAGGGCACTTTAAAACAAAAAGTAACATTATTTTAAGCTTTAAATAAGCTTAAATTACTAAAATGAAAAAGAAATAAAAATACAAATGATAAAAGCACTTCTTAATTGTTTAAAGTACAATATTAAAGTTAATTTACAATACCATGAACGTATATAAATACTGTAGCACTAAAATCACAGTGTTGGACATGTAATTCTCATTTATTTTATTGCTAGCAGTGTTTTCAATTTCTGTCCAATTAGATTTTCACTATTTCTAATCCTCCTACAGGTTTCATCAGATTTCATCAGAAAACCCGCAGACCATGACAGAAAAGAGCTATTAAAAGGTTTCTGATATACTACACTGTTCAAGTGTAACACGTCAAAGACATGAAACAATTCTTCACTAATCTTAGAGACATGAAATTTGATATGTATTGCTGCCAAGAGCAACAAAAGCATTTGGTGACAGCTCCACCTTCGACACAAAGCTTCATAAAAATACAGCCTTGAATTCAATATTATTTCATGAATAAAAACAGTATTTTAACAGTATTTCAATGTCTGCGTTAAAATGTATAAACAGTGGAAAATCTACTCTACTGATAGAGTTAATTCTCTGTAATCTTCTAGTGATAGTTTTAATTAAAATCCAGAACATTCATATTTTAAGCTCTCGTCTCTGCTCTCACAAATGCCAAAAGTAGCTGGTGGGGATCCAATACAAGACAAAAAGCAATACAATTGCTTGGTATTTTCAGTGTTTTGATTAACTGTACTGACAACAGAAGTAAAGACATTTTGCATTTCAGAAATTTTGCTGATTAGCTTCAAAAGAACAAAGAAAAAAATAATAATAACAGAACTATTAGCTTGCTTAGACGTCTTTGGGAATTGGAGCAGTAGGCCTACTGTGCGAAATCACCACATGACGCCAATAACACTTTTACGGCCTATTTCACTTTCACAGCTGGATGTAAGCTTCTTAAATTTTGACTTGACAAGCCCCTTTGCACTCAAGTCCAGAAAGCCCTTCTACATTATTCCAGCGCATACAGTGGCTCAATAGTGGCCATTATCTCACCAGCCCAATTATTTAGCCACGATTATAACCCCATGTTTTCTCTTTTCCAGCCTCTCATTGTTACACCCACTTGCGAGTATTAAAGCCCTCAATGCAAAACACATATGCCATAAATCGTTTCTTTTCCCTCCCTCATATCTCTGTCTGTCAAAGAATAATTGCTGAAAATGCCAAATGTCAAAGACAAATTCAGAATTGCTATTTATCAAGCGAAAGTGGCAAGCCATCTATCCTGGAGAAAAATTAGAAAGCAATGTGCAATACCAGAGCGTGAAGAGATGCTTTCATTGTGACAGTGGCTTGTCTGTGTGATGTTCTCTGGGCCATCATCATATTTATTTCTGGCAGAACTAAAACATTATTTTTGATTTTACTTTTGGACTTGCAGAGGGAAAGAGAAATATTAGAGAGAAAAAAAAGAATATGCCACAAAGCACACTCAAACTGGCATCGTCCACTTGAGCATCATGGCTCAACATATCGGAGTATGTGAGATAACAGCTAAAGGCTGGAATACACTACACGACTTTTTAAATCTGAACAGATTTTTAAAACAGGCATCATACACTTACCACACGATCCTACACTTCCAGACTTTAAAATTGTTCCAGTCACAACTAACTCTTGTTGCTAGAAGATGCTTGATAAATGATAAACAAATGTGTTCTAAAATCGGCTGAAATATCAAACATGTCTGATAAACTCGGACTGGATAGAATCAAAGTCTGAAGCTAAACATGGACTCTTTCTGCTTCAATCTGCAGACTGCCTCTGACTTTCCTCAACCGTCGTCAACTTATACAGACTGTACAATCAGGGCAAAAGTTGTGTGGTGTATTCCAGGCTTGAGCCACAACTCAGACACAACTAAAACACAGAAAGTTGACGTTTTGCCTAATATATAAACAAATGTTGGAATGCATTTAGAATTCTATATTTATATTTAGTAGACATATTTATTGCCCAAAATTAAAAAACATAAAATGTTTCACTGTTTGGTTAATTAATATAAATACAGTCAATTTAAAGAGCATTATTTCTGTGCCACTAGTAGTAATTTACTCTTTACACATTACACTTTGAAAAGAATAAAAATGGAAAAGAAATTTGGCATTAATGATGCTGTGTGTGTTTTTCTGACTTTACTAAACAAAAATAGCATCCCACTGAACAATCGTCTTTTTCAGACGTTGAAATGACATCCCCTGACAAGCCAGAATGAAAGTTTTATGACGTCACTGGACGTCCAGTACCATAAAAAGACATCATAAAAACTTTCATTCTGCCTTGTGAGAGGATGTCATTTCAACGTCTGAAAAAGACGATTGTTCAGTGGCATAATACATTTGTAGATATTTAGCAAACATCCAACATCCATCAAGTTCACAGAAAAAAAGGTATTCAAGAATAACTTCAGAACTGTGTCAGAAAATCTGTTTGTTTTGATGTGTGTGATTCTGCCCACTGCCAATTTAAACAATAGTATTTCAACACCCTGGGTTGCCAGATGATGGAAAACACAGCATAAAGCAAACAATATGGATCACTGACTGCAAATTGTATCCAATGTAAAAAGCTTCAAAAACCATCGAAAAAGGTTGATCCATGAACTGATCAGTGTAAGAGTGTCAGTTAAGCTCATTACTTGTGGTATCTGGCAACCTGTGTGGGCATTAGCTGAGGAGAAGGTTGCAGAAGAAATAATGCTGTCCAGTATTTTTACTGGAGTACTCAATTGCTAGCTGTTAATATTACTTACTGCACCTGGATGTCATTGGGTCAAGGTCTGGCTAGCATAAACCAGTAGACCTTACTTGTTGTCATGTCAAAAAATCTAATACAGCAATACCATGAATAAATTCATGCCTATTCCTGTTCTTGATAAAAGTCTGCTTCCACCTCAGACTAAAATATAAAACAGGCAGTTTTTCTGAGATAAAGTACGAAAAATAAAAAGAGTAAATAGTCAAAATTATTAGACTTTTTCCACTATTTGCTGCTTTAACATACATAGGAATGATAATGGATAGCTCTTTCCAGATACTGCATTAAAGACCTCAATGCTGGACACTCAAAGATATGTCTACTTATATAAGTAGGTTAAAATCATTCTTTGATTTCTCTTAAACCTTTATATCCCACCTGAAGCATTTCTCTTTATTTCTCTAGGTATTTCTGTACTTTCCTACTCACCCAGAGGCATGCCGATGCCGTAGCCCTTGGTGTCCAGCAGGCCTCCGATCTGCGTGAGGTTGCAGTTGAGGCGTCTGTGGTACTCGTTCATGGTGCTTTCCAGAAGAAAGGCGTACCTGGAGTTCAAAACCCGAGCTATGCCCTCCTCCGTGCTCTTCACGAACACACTGGGCTGCTTGGAGTACATGTAATTCCACATGCGCTGGTACGTCTGGTAGCGCGAGTTCTGAGAGCGGCGATGAAAGTCATCGGGAAAAAAATGGAGAGAGAAAAGAGAGGTGAAACAGATATAGTATTGGAAGGCGGAGAAAAATCAAAGACAAAATTATATTTGCAGTGACATGAAGACAGGTGAATGAATAAAGAGGCATTTTATTGGCAGACATTGAGAGTGAACTAGATTATGGTAACGGATTGAAGGAAAGCGAAAATGTAAGGGGAAGAAAGATGGATAATACATTATTAATGTAATGGGGAGGTGAATTTGGCCTCCGTTGTGAATATGGATGTAGCTATGAGTCACTAGGCCAACTGCTTACTGCCACAAACAGGACATGATGCAATATAACACATGCATAGACTAGTCGATTCGTTTTACCACTAATTAAAGGGTCAGTTTTGCTATTTGTATATCACATGACTTTATCTGTGCTTGTTTAATATGCGGTGACAACATTTTGGCTCGTCTTTGTTTTTTTCAGCCTGTTTTTCTCATCAGGTAAATGCTGACCCACATATCAGTCAGTTAGTTTTTTATGGGCAACTAGTCAAAATGAGTAGTTGAGAAAGCTGTATTGGGAACAAATGTATCTACAGTATGGGCAGGTCCAGAACAAACGCTGGGGAAATCTTTGTAATTGATATAAACTAGGCAAGGCTGAAAGTATTAAAAAATTATCATTATAATATCATTAAATATGAATTCTAATCATAAACACGTATAAGTATTAATTTGTTTATTATTATTTAGTATTAGTAGTAATATTGTATATATAAACTGAGCAACAAATTAGGAATATTTAAACTAATTTAAGTTTTTTGTTTTTTTTAATGAAAATAATACAAAACAAAAGTTAATATTAATTGAATAGCCATATATTAAAAAAGCATTTCAAGACTAGATTTTTTTTCTTGTTTTCACCCAAAATATCTAAAAATTCTTAAATCAAGAAGGAATCTGAAGCTTTCTGTGACATTTAGCTGGCCCAGATTCTGTGTGGGCTTGAATGAGAGTCACTGGCCCAACTGCCGCTATAAACAGGAAGTGATGCATTATGACATCACATGTGCACACATGGTAGGCCGGTGAAATAAATCCCACACTCACAATTTCACACAAACAAGGACATGCGTACCATGAAGAAGGTCATAGTACTTCCTCCTTGAATAGTCCCATACTGGATGTTGGTCTGATCGGCCAAGTCGTCAGCAGATTCGATCGGCACCTCCATCCTCTGAACCGTCAAGAAAGCTGCGAGGTTCGCCGTGTAGGAGGAAATGATGATCAGCGTGAATGCCCACCTGTTTCAGACAAACAGAAACACATCAGAAATATGAGTGTGTACTGTAAATTAGAGACAGATGTTTACATTACACAGCTGTTTGCAGATTTGCTGACTCACACAAAACACCATTCAGAAAAACACTGAATACAATACAGCTGCAGTGTCGACCAGATCAACCTGTCTGATCAAATGCAAAATAGCAAGCAATGAAAAAAGAATTGATAAACTGTATTTGCAAAATCTGTAATGAATGAATGAATTAATAAGGCATGATGGCACATTAAAAATCAAACACAAAAGTTAACACATTAACCATTTATGACAGATGTTCCAACCAATGTTTAAGTAGTAAACTGTGATACTTTTACAATGTGTGTGTGTGTATATACACACACATTGTAAAAGTATTAGATAGATAGATAGATAGATAGATAGATAGATAGATAGATAGACAGACAGACAGACAGATAGACAGATAGATAGATAGATAGATAGATAGA
>JAUMHR010000076.1:16793486-16807897 GCA_032361145.1 Enteromius fasciolatus
TCAGGTGTGTTTGATTAGGGCTGGAGCTAAACTCTGCAGGACACCGGCCCTCCAGGACTGAGTTTGATGACCCCTGCCGTATACGATAACTCTGGCACGTTCACAATCCTCATTAAGTTTCATTATACTGAAAAGAGTGGCCAAGGTATTCTTAATAAAAATATATTTTATTCTTCCACAAAAGAAAAAAGGTCATATGGGTGTAAAATGACATGAGGGTTAGTAAAAGATGACTGAATTACCATTTAAATAGATTTCCAGGGGTAATTTGCAGCTTCGTGATGGCTTTTTTCGAAATAAAAAACTTTTTAGTTTTTTTCTTAAATCACTCAGTTGAATTGAATAATTGAACTACATTACAATAGCCAATCATTGCATTGATCTATAAAATCAAATCAACATCAAATGTAAAAAGCGTCTTTAAATCGCACTCAAGATATGACCCGCTAAAATACATGCATTTCTGACCCTGCCTCTTCAACCGCTCCACCCAACCATAGACTATCACAACGCCCCAGGCTCCTCGGACATTTGCAAACAGACATGAGGCTCAAGGAATGATGAATTATCGGAAAATGGGCATTAAAACACGCTCTCACATTGAGTCAGAGATTTGCTAGAATCAGCTTTCCGTGAGAACGTGCGCGGCTGAGGAGTTAGCACCTAATGTAATGTTGCTCTTGATAAATGCTGATAGTAGCAAAGGGTGACTGCCTACCTCACTCCCCTGAGGACAGATCTCAGATCAGTTTCAAGAGCGTCATTTTGCAAGTGTAATTTGGCTGGTTGTCCATAATGTTAAGATAATGCTATTAGCCTGCAAAGTGGAGGCAGCAATAAATGTCGAAGGAGCCTCTGGGCATCACGATAGTGTCATTGCGTGCAAGGAAACTTGTGTGCTGCTTTTTTCTACCCCTTCTGCCCTTCCACCTTTTCTTCCCCTGCATTGCAGACCCAGGCCTAAGTGGTAGAGGCAGGCCGGAGCCAGTAGCACGACACCGTGAGGTCAGTGTGCTGGGCATTAGGAAGAGGACAATGCTGGAAGACTGACACCATTAGAGTTTGGCTGGCGTTCCCGGGCAGCTGCCAACTGTCCACATCCATTGTCTCGGCCATCCCATAATACTAATCCCACCACACATATCAGTCTCTACGGTGGTTCCACAAAGCAGCGCTTCAGAGGACGAGGCGTGTAAGCAGTTTAAAAAAGTGGGAGGGACACATTATGGAACTTATCTGGCGGGCTCATGAATATTAATTATGTGATGTAGTGTTCAGCTAATAGCCCTGCTGATATGCTAAATGGCAGGGGGGTTCCTTCATCCAGTTGCTTTGTTGTCAGTAAATGCCCTATATGAACTGATAGATATCAGAGATCTGCCTGACCAGTAACGATTATAAAACAGGAATATACTAATACTTACTTGGTCAATATCTGCTAATCATTTCGAGATTCGCTGCATATTTTATTTCTTTTATTAAGTAGGTGTTGATGTCAAGATGAAGGCAGAGGTAATTAGATCCTTGGGATTTAATTCTAAATTATTTCTGAATTCTAAAGGGTTATGTGACACTAACGACGAGTAATGATGAAAATTCAGCGATGCATCACAGCAATGAATTACATATTATTGTTTTACTGCAGTCAGCCTTTGGCGACTATAAGACATTCGAAAATATAACAAAATATTACAGAGACTAAACTTTACTACATTTCAGTAAAGTCAACCCAGAGTGCTAGAAATGCCATTTTAGGGTCAATAATATTATCATGAAATAAAATGCACATTTCTAGTATTAATGTAAAACTCCTCATTAGCTTGGAATATAATGATCATGTTATGTAATCGGGTGATTGAGTAGTACTCACCAATTTGAGAACAGCTGCCCTAATGCTTTTGCCAGCGTTGTGGACAGTACAGAGCGCAAGCAGCAGCTGTGTTTGTCCAGGCTGGACATGGACTGTAAGGCCAGGTAGCACAGGTGCCAATGGAGGGGTTTCTTTCCATTGTGTGGGCATGGATGTTCTGCCAGGTAGTGACCGCACATGCTACTCGCAGAAGGCCAGAAGGCCTTGAATGTTCTGCTGGAAATGCTTCCCACACTAACCACTGAAGCAGATGGAGAAGGAAATAGAAGATGACAGCACAAGCAACACCGTCAAAATACAGCTTTCTAAATGTGCAGGTGTGATCTGCAGATTTATAAAACTTATGTTGGAAAGCAAACTTTAGTTAATACAGATGTGAACTTCAACCTTCAACCCCCCGCAATGGATAGAAAAGTTACCTTAAAGTTTACAAAGCCACAAGATACTGACAGGTATAAAAAGTTAACTATTGCCAAGAAAGTATTTACCTACACTACAAGCTATTAAAACTGGATACATATTTTAAAGCTACTTAAATGTGCAATATTTCTAAAACTGTTAGAGGATATTATTCATAATTAAGTTATTTTTATGGATATAGATAATTATATATTATATAATATTATATATATATATTATATAAATAATATAACAACATTACATAACAAAAACGCTACAGTTTACGGTTCAAAAGTGTTCACCAAGGCTGGATTTATTTGATCAAAAATACAGAAAAAAACAGTAATAATGTGAAATATTATTACGATTTTAAACATCTATTTTCTAACTGATAAAAATGCTGAAATGTAATTTATTCCTGTGAATTTTCAGCATCATTACTCCAGTCTTCAGTGTCACATCATCATTCTGATCTGCTGCTCAGGAAACATTTCTGATTATTATCAATGTTGAAAACAGTTGTGCTGCTTCAGATTTTAGTGGAAACTATCAGTTTTTTCTCAAAATAGCTGGGCTGCTGTCATGATCCTAAAAAATATTAAGAGAGATAACTATTAGGCGAGGAAGTATTTTACTATATTGGCAGATGTACTGGATGTGGCTTTGCACATTTGTTGATGCCAGTGGTTGTGGAGGATGATGGGTCGTGCTGCTGAAGGGCAGATTTGGAAGTTGTGTGCACGGCATACGCAACACTCAGAACAGAGGTTTCAGCCTGGAGTGAGAGAGCCAATGAAGGTCAAGCTCCTTTTTGAGTCACACTGCGATGACCGCATAGGTCACAACACGACCTTACTATTCACCGAGCACCACCAGCCCTCTTCGTCCCTCTGCCAAGTCGGTTGAGGTTTTATCCTGCCATGGCCCTGCCATTTCTGACTGACCTTCACTGAATGTCCGCAAAACAGAAATGTAGACTTTCAAATCAGAAATAAAAACTCTGATAACAGCTATGAAGGCTTTTAAAAACCAATTCAACAGCTTTGAAGTGCATCACAAGATACAAGCAGAGAACCTAAAAGTCTAAAATAACCATAGAAAAAGCAAAGGACTTTGTTTTAACAATACAATAATATAATAATTGTCCACACCAAAGATAACGGCAGAAGAATATTTTTTAAATCTAAAATTCATTTTAAAGCACACACACATATATAGTATATAAAAAACACAAATATTATATATATATATATATATATATACACACACAATATAAAAAAAAAATTACCAGAATTAAAATTAAAATAAAAACAGAAAATATAATGTATTCAAAAAAGTCCGCATCTCTTTAAAAACCGAACAATTTTCTCCAGCTGATGAAAAAATAAATAAATATCGCCAGCCAATCAGAATCCCCTTAATTTTAAAGACCCTTAAACAAAACCTCATTGTCTGTTGGTGTGGACGCTAATATAGTTATAGTTATCGTTCTTGTAAACAAGCCTCAAGTCTGATGACTTACAGTAAGTCATCATTCATATTCATAGCATCAATGCTTCAGGACGAGACGTTGATACAAAAGGCTTACTAAGAATCACAAATAATTAATAAGCATTTTTGAGTACCTTCAAAATGCATCAACAGTAATAAATGACAACGTTTCCTCCAAACAGCGTGCAGGCCGAGATGGCTACCCCAGACTAACTTTCAAAATAATTTCTCACAATACTCTGAAACTTCCCTGACACCCGAGAGCGCTGCACCCAGCACAAACTTTCTTAATAACAATAACAAAGCAGGACAGAGATGATGTACAGCAGCAGCTAGCAGGACGAGCGGGAGAGAGGCAGTGGAGCTGTTTTCCAGAGCCATCATGAGCTTTGGCAGTGGGTAGTGTGACGAGTGTTGCTGCGGGCCACAGGACGACTCGATGTGTTACGCTCTGCTACATCTCTTCTTCATCTCTCCCCCCGCCGTTGCTGCTGTGTGTTCATCGTATTTTGGATGAGCAAGACAAGAAGAGCCCAGTTTATTAACGCAATTCTGCCAAAGCAGCCGAGGTGGACATGTGGACTGAAGCTGCTCAGTGAGAATGTAAAGTCGGTGTGATGAATACACAGAGACAGTTAGAGAACTTTACAAACATATGCACGGAGGTGGAAAGAATAAAACACACGTGTGATGCAACAGCAGCGATAGAATTAATTCAGTTTGGCTCAGCAGCACAGCGCTGGAAAATCAGCTACTTCTATCGTGTGCCGTATCCCACATGAATAAATACAAACTAACCAAAACACATTCACAGGACGTGAATCATCTCCTCGGCCTCCAGGTGAAGCTTTTTAAATCCACAGTTAAAGAAATATTTCACACGAAAATGAAAATTGTGTCATTTACTCACCGTGTGCCTGTTTTGCATGTATTTTGCATGCATTTTCACTTTCCTTCGTAACTGTTTTTACTCAATAAATCTTACAAATTATTACAATGAAATGTCAAGGTAGAGCTGCAGGAGGGTTTTATTTGTGACCATGATTTCAGCCTTTCTCCACTTTTTAAACTGCCTTACTTCTTTATCCTCAAACATTTAATTTAATTTTTTTATTGGTATCACGCCTCCGCAAGCTTTTAAGGTTGCAGTTGCCAGATTTCAAGTACTTTTTCAAGTATCTTTTTTTTTTATGAATATATTTTCTGCCTAATGGGTTGCTTAATCTACCCAACCTGGCAACCATAACCACAACCAGGCAAGTTGGCATTCCCTTGACTCGTGCTAACGCTACAGTGTAGTAATTCTGATGTCAATGTCAAAAAAAGAAATACAAATGATAGTAACCGTGATACATTGTTAAGCAAAATGATTAATCATTAACACTGAATTAAATGTGAAATAGTAAATAGCCTAAACCGGTGAACGCATGAATGAGAATGCATTGCTAAAACGAAAAGCCATATTTTTAAAGACGATATTGAAACAGTCTCTTGCGCTCATATGCTGCTAAAAGTCATTATTCTCTCCATTCCTCTGCACTACAAATAAGCACTGAATTCATCTTCAAAAATGTCTCCTTTTGTTTCCCCACTGAAGAAATAACACGCCATTTTCATTTGTGGCTGAACTATGCCTTTAAGGTATATGACTCATTACTAAGACATCAGGCCAAACTATTTTTTAATTCTCCCTCTTTCAATCTCACCCTCAGACTAACATGTTCCTTCTGACCTTGACGTAAGAGCGAGTGCGGCAGGAGATGCTCGTAGCGAGGGAAGGATTTATCACGGACCGTAGTAGAATGAACAATGGTGTGTAACTCACCAAACCAATGCATCTTTAGTAGATATGTTAAAATTGCATTCGAAACTCTTTAAATCCCCTAAGGCTCACCGAACGAGCCCAGAAACACACCAACAGAGAGGACATTGCTTAAATTTGCACCGTGCACCAGTGTGTCAGTAGTCATTTTCAGAGCGCTATATGTAATGCTTGAAGCGAAAGTAAATAATTAAACAAATCTTTTTGCAAACTCTTGCATCAGCACAACAAAGATGTGGTTTGTACCATACCAATTATTCTGGGGAAGCCATCTTAGGAAGATTTTTTTTTTTCCCCTCACTCTAATTCAGTGGCTTTGGCTCGGAAGATAATGCACTGGACTCGTTTAATGGCTAATCACAAGTTCATTACGGCTCCCTCATTTAAGAAATTGACTATAAACCAGTTAGGATTATTTCTCATTGAGCGGCCCGAACGATCCTCCGGCTTGCCATTATTTCATAGACACAGGCTCTATTACACCACTTGTCTGTTTTTTTCTTCTCTTATTGCCCTTTAAAACACGTCCGCCAGAGGACCAGGCGTCAGACACACACACACACACACACCCTGTGGCGGGCCACGGTACTGCAGTGATGCAAACAGAAACCCCCTGCTATCAAAGTTAATGAGTCGTTTTGCTTGCGCTATTACTTCCGCTTGCACACCCTAATTTATGGGTGCTTGCCTGGCCTGTTGCAGTCCTGTCTGCATGGCCAGCCTGGTTCGGCCAGCCTTGCCAATGTTTATCTGCAGTGGCCAACTGAGTGTGTATGAGCGGAAGTTTGTGTGGGTGGTTGAAGGAGATGCATTGTGGGGCGAGCAGCGAGTTTAAACTCGATTAGACCTCAAATCTGTCGCAGGTTATTGGTGCTGTGTAACTAGGCCAAAGGAGGTTTGAGTCATGCCGGTCGAGCGATAAACCGCGTCCGTGTACTGTGTTGATAAACGAAAGGTTGCAAACCCTGCAAGCTATGAGGTATTAAGATTGTGGTCTTGACCATACATCTTAAAAATGTTTTCTCCAAAAATGAACAGTTTATGCACCCTTATGTTGTTGCCAAAAAGAGTTTCATCCATGGAGATGTTTGGAAGAAAGGGACTGTAAAACTACAAAAAGGAGAGATCCGTTAAAAGCAGTCCACTCTTGCACTATAATTTTAGGAATCTGTTACTTCACTACATTACAAAGCATGATAATTTAACCCTAGTTGAATTAATTATATTCGACATGCCTGAATGTGGGGCTTACGGTGACAGCAATGAACAATGTCTACTTTTGATTACTACTTTAAGTACTACTTTTTGATTTGCACACCACTGTTCAAAAGTTTAAGGTCAGTGAGATTATATTTAAAAGAAAATACTTTTATTCAGCAACTGACAGTATAATATTAAAATCCATTATAATGATACAAAAAAAATTATTATTTTGAACTTTCTATTCATCAAATAAACCTGAACGATGTCAGTTTCCACTGGAAAAATAAATAAATCACAGTTTGCTTAAACTGTTTTTAACATGTTTAACAAATAATAATAATGATAATGTTTCTCTAAGCAGCAAATCAGCATATTAGAATAATTTACAAAGGATCACGTGACTCTAAAAATGCTGAAAATTCAGCTTTGATCACAGAAATAAATAAAATTTTAAAATATATTCAAATAGAAAATGGATCTGTCAGAATAAATAATATTTGAACATTTTTATTGAATAAATACAGTCTTGGTGAGCATATAGGAGACTTTTCAAAAACCCCTACTTAATATGTACACTTATAATAAGTGAATACTTTTGTACTAACATAATTAAAGGTACTTTGAAGTACTGTCCAGAAGAATCTTTATACTTCAAGTACAGGATTTGTGTTCATTTCCCACCACTGCAAGCTGCATAGACTGCAAGCACTTCATACCACTTGTGTCACAGCAACTGATATCATTAGGAATGGTATTATCATTTGTAGAATTTATAATGTGACTGACACGAGACCATAATTGACATTACTGACTGACCCCATACATGGGTAATGATGCTCAGTGCTATCACTCGCTGTAAGCCGTTCTGCCAACAATGAAATCACTGTGGCCTGCGAATAAGGCTGCTGTCAAATTGTTTGAAGTGACCTTAATCATAATCACAACCTCTTACTTCAATCCTATTCATTAGTTTAATTACTGTTGCCATGGAAACTAAACATTGAACACTCACTTCTAGGTTCCTCCTGTCCACTCCTGCTCAATGCAGTTGGGTGAAGTCTGTCTGTTGAGTATGTCATTGACGGTCCAGATCTCAAATTATAGGAAATGACCTTTGGGGCACCTGGTAGCAGTAACGTTTCCATCAGCGCTGCATAAAAACCTTGCTTGCATGTTGGCCATGAAACATGATAAGATGATGAGATGGCTGGAGGCGGGAACAGATACTGTAGGGAGGCTGGAGGCAACACAGTGATGGAGGTCTTGACATTTTCTGTGGCCTTACGGTGAGATCCTCAAACATGGCTTCTGTTTGGTCTTCTGATAGGTCGCCTGTCTTCCAAGGAGCTCTAATATACCTGGAAAATATCCATTAAGCATTCCCATCCATCACAGTAGCAATTGCACGGTTGGCCCTGAAGTGCACAGCCTGGACGCCGGTTCCAGAAATAATTTTTTTGGCCTTTTTTGCAAAGCCATAAATGTCATGTGACTGATTGCTCTGTACGTGGCTCCTTGCCACAGACAGTGAAAAATACAAGTCTGCTTCACACTATTAAAATTCCTCCAAAGAAATACAGAGCTGATGAAATATCATCTATTATAACTTTGTTCCCGATTTACACAACCATAAAAAAGTTTTGGGTCAGTAATGTGAATTTACTGGAAATGACTGCTTTATTCAGCAAGGATCCATTAAGTTGATCAAAAGTGGCATTCATGAGGTTTTATTCTGTTCACTGAATTTTCTATTCATTAAAGAATTGTGGGAAGAAAATAAAAGTCGCAGTTTCCACAAAAATATCACAGTTTTACTCAGAAATAACATTTTCAAAACCATCATAAAAGCAGGTTCTCCTTCTTTTGCTCTAGTCCTACCCCTCAAAACATCTAGTGGTCATAAACTGTCAGACATATAATCAGGGTCAACAGCCGAGAGGAAGAAGAGGAGTAAGGATGCTTGGTGGAAGAGTACAGAGACAAAAAAAGAGGAAGAGGTGCATATCAGAGGGCTACTATTGAGGACTATGTTGTCAGGCATGGCTTACCAGCTAAATATTGGAAGATGAAGCATATCCTCAATAATTCAAACTTTTTGAAACAGTCTCTTTCAATCAATATTCCCACATACAATAAAGTGTAGGTTTTCACTTGGGTATATGACATACATAAGAAGTGCAGCCTTGAATTTCATTACAGTAACTGTGATCCAAACTGTGGCCATAGTATACATCAGACAAGAGAGTGCATTTTTATATTGACAACCTGACTAAACATCTTGTTTGTTTAGTTCATCTTGTTTTCATTCTGATGGCACTGACATAAATGAGAGATGAACTAATGGCTTTGAGTAAGTTACAGGGTTTTGCGGGTACAGTAATCCATTATGTGGTGCTGGTTGTATGGAATGCAAATATTTAGAAAGATTTGAGAAGTGCACCAAAGCGACTGAGGAAAAACTGTAACTCACAGTTAATATTGAATATTCTGGTAAAATGTAAAGCTTAATTAAAGCAGTCTTAGGCGTGGGAGTATTTGTAAAAATATCCAACAATACATTGAATGCATCAAAATTTATCGATTTTTCTTTCATGCCAAAAAATCTTTAGGATATTAAGTAAACACCATGTTCCATGAATATATTTAGTAAATTTCCATATCAAAAATATATTAAACTTCATTTTTGATTAGTACTGTATTATACAGTACACTTAATTTTCTCTATTTCTCAAAAAAATATTTTGTTGTATCTCAGCCAAATATTGTCCTATCCTAACAAACCAAACCATACATCACTGGAAATCTTATTTATTCAGTTGTCAGATGATTATAAATAACGATTTGAGAAAAATGTACACTTATAAGTGGTTTTGTGGTCAGTGGTGACATATTAATTTAATCGCTAGTTTATAGTAGCTTAATATTTAGCTTTGCATCACAGGAATAAATTACATGTTAAAATATATTCAAATCTTTTTTTAATTGTAATAATATTTTTCAATATTATTGTTTTTAAACAAGTAGATGCAGCCTTGGGAACAGAAATCTTAGAGATTTGAAAATATTGCCAATCCAAGCTTTCAAACAGTAGTATGTCTTCTGTCATTCTATTTTAAGGCAGGTGTGTATTGAAAAAATACATTATAAAACATGTCTTTTTCCTGCACAACGGTGCAATTGTGGCATCTACCAGTGGGAACTAACTGCTGTTATTCATGTCGGTAATTTTGACATGACGTGAAAGCAGCTGAAATATTAATTATGTCCTGATTGGCTGTTATTGCACAGAAGCTTTTTCACAGCTCTCTTGGTGGTACACTCAGAAAAAAGGTATAGAACTGTCACCAGTAGTGGTACGCTTTTAAAAGTACCTTATTTACCCCTAATATGGTGCATAGTACTACCTCAAGTGTACCTTATTAGTAGGTAAAGGGAGCGAATTAGTCCCTAAAAGCTGTATATTAATACCTTCTGAAAGGCTTTTGTACCATTTTCTCTGAAAGTCTAGGCACAGATGAAGAACTGCAGCGTTCTTGCTCTGACAGGCTTGGACAGAAACAAACAAACAACAACAACAACAAAAAACCTGCACTCTTGACACCGGTAACGGATGAGAGGATGTGCTGAAGATAAGCCGCGCGCCCCGTTTACACCCGGGATTAAAATCCGTCTCGGGTGATCCGATCACAAGTGGTCAGGCGAGACAGATTTCTGTTTACACCTGATAGCAACACAACTCCCATGGCTGCTTGTGTACAGAATTCATATGCATTATTAACTACCTCCAAATGCAGTTTCAATAATTGTTTTGGACGCTGTTCATACCTGCTTGTATTGCTCTGCCATTTCTGATTGGATCAACTGCTCGGAGACAGTCAGCTTGCAGGACTATATCTGCAATAAACAAATGAAACGATTTAGCTACTGTAGGTCAAAAGCGTTGCTTGAGTTGTGAGAAAAACATCTGAATAGTGGCATGATTTTGTCTCTTAATTAAATAGCTGGTAAAAGCAGCTTTAATTGTCATTAATCAACTTAATTCAATTCCATTCAGAAATGGGGAAAAAAACATGTGCTGCGTTCACATCACGTCATTCACAGAGCACTCTTTTCACAAATAAATAAATAAATGCTAATAAACACTGGAAACTGCTAGCCTGGGTCCGCCCATACTTCCTTTGACGCTACATTCAATTCGTAAGCAAAATTAGTCTGGCCAAGCTGCCGTTTTAGAGCATTCCTGTTTATTACACTTGCACTTTATGCTAAATAATTGCACAGCTTCGTGGAATACTCGATTCTGATTGGTCAGTCGCCACATTCCAAAGTTTGTAATTCCAATAACAACCGGTAAAACTAATAACACAGGCTCATCCGGGTACTACGCATCATCTTGACGTTAATTATATCACTGCGCTGTCGCTGACAGTTTGGCGCCATCCTGTGGCTGAAACATGGACTTCAACATTAAATTCAGCAAAAGCAGTGGATTTCTGCAGTGGATAGAAGATGACTCGACTGACTCCTTGGTTAAAACGAATTTTCATTATTGTATTATATTATTTATTTATTGTTTTATTATTTACTTTAGGGGCAAGAAGCCGTGTAATAAGCCGGATAATCTACAGCTAGCAAGTTGTTATCGCAGAATAAAGCCCTTCAGTCTTACACAACGATAAGCCTGTCGGGCTTTATTCTGCGAAAACAACCTGCTAGCTGTATATTATCCCTTACTTAATTAGAGGAAAATTCATAAGGTAATTGTGACAGCCAGATGCTCCCACAGTGGGTAAAGAGATGTGCAATCAGCCACTTTAAGTCAGGAAAAATACCCTTATTGCTCAGATCATGGCATAAGAGAAAACAAACCTCACCAGCAATGTCACCGAACAAAGTAATTAAACACACAAGAAGTCTGCTATATGATGCCTTATATTTGAATATAACTGTACATTACGCATAATTTACTTTAGGTTACTGGTAAAAAAGTTTAATATTCAGTTAAAATACCTCAAGTAGCCAAGTTTGTTAAAAGTTCTCATTAGTAACAGTGTGAACCAGCCTAAACAGCTGCTGCATGAATGTTTGATTTAACATTAATATGCTCGTTTATAAACAGCCCACAGCCAGTGTTTTGGGTGTAACATATGTCCTAGTCAATAATTTATCATGTCACGTTTTGTATTTTTACTAAATCTTTCAATTAAAACCAAACAAAACCAAAACTTTTTAATAAAAAAAAGTTACCAAGTTACAAATTCAACAATCAATTTATAGTAAATATTATTGTGATTATAATTATTTTATGCAATTAGCTATCTTAATAATACTTTATTAATAACAGGTTTAAAATACAACTTCAAAGCTGGACCTCCTCGGATGCTTTTGACTAATTTTCCAGTAAAAAAAATGTCCAAAGATTCTTAAATCAATATACATTTATACTTGAGCATAAAAAATGTTTCGAGAACCATAACAAAAGTATGATTCAGAAAACTTTGATTCAAACGGAAAACAGTCTGAGTGATCTTTGCTTTGAGTAAAACTTGCTTCATATTCAGTTTCTCAGAAGATAAGATTTCACATCTTTATCTTACATCTCAATGGCAACCTATATTTAAGAATATTTAGATATTTGAACTGAAAAACAAGACAAAAATACTGAGAAAAATGTTCCTTTTTTGCTGCGCACTCAACGTTTCATGCCATGACTATGAATTTGACTTCATTTGTACATTAAGACTTTTGAAGATGTTTTAAGAACTGCAGAGACCTTGTTTAAATTCATTATTTCAGTGGCTGAGCAGATGTTACAGAGCTCCATTTGATGCTGTATAAAAAGAGTTACAGGTGAACTTTCTCCAGGGATCTAAAACAGCTGCCAAAAGGTTGAAGAACGTGAACGGGGAGGAATTACGGTCCATCCCAGCGGACCTAGAAACAACACACTCACAAACAATTACCCGAGTAACAGTGAACATGAAAGTAATGCGTGAGAGAGGCAGCGATAATGAGAACGAATCAGAACAACACACACATCCACATAATAGGATTGGTTTTACGAGTGCTAAATACCTGCTATCATGCCGCGCACACGTTCAGCGAGGATGAACGGCAGCTTAGTGACACCATCCAAACCTGCGGCGTGTCGGAGCTCCCTTTGGACTCTAGAGGTGTGAAAGGCCTCCTGTGAATTACATTGCCTGTCTTATTGGATTGTGCTTATTGACAGACATTGCAGACAGATGGCCGTTTTGTAACGCTCTGGCGGCGGACGCCGTTAGCCACCCCCGCTAGCATATGTGCAGCGAAGACAATGACACGCAAAATGAAAATAAAAACAAAGAAATATGCGTGTTCTTCTGTCAGTCTCACTTTGCATTGAATGAACAGATCGGGTTAGGTCGATCCTATCTTGTCGCGCAGAAACACCAGCTTAAAATGAAAGGCCTCGCTGCTGCCGATACAGGTGTAATTTCCGCAGTCAGTGTGAATGAATTTAATGAACGACGTACAAAAGACAAACACCGAAGGGTATATGAGAGATCTTAGATATGGTTGCTTTTGTTGAGGTGTTTTCACTGTAATCTGCACCTCCGCACTCAAACCTCCTATCAGCAAAATATATCTGAGGCACTGCTTTGTTGATTTGAACAACAATGGATTTTTAACTACCGGAGCATGTTCGTACAAATCGACTGATAACCCGTGATAACCCACCTTCTTCTGTCTGCCATCAGCCTTAGTCGTCACTAGAGAATGAGAAACAAGAACACTTTTTTCCCCCAAAGTATCTCCTTTCTCAGGTTGCCATAACAATATTTATGAATGTAACCACTTTAAAAGAGGAAAATTAGTTTTGTAACCATAGCATCCATCTGAACACCAAATCGACTTGCTGTTATTATAACTACAGTAAAATAGTGATAACTTGGATATAGACACCACTTGCCATTTAAAAATAAATTAGAATAAAGATCATCAAGAAAGCCAAACTCTTCCATTGACATATACCATATTATTGTAAGATTTATTAACATACTGTATTATTATGACGAACATTAGCTACTATTTTCCCCTACACTGTGGACTGTTTTTCCACAGTGGTGATATAGAAAAACTTTGGTTCCTCCATAGATTTTGAGTTTCCCAAAGAACAGTTCATAAAAGAAGAATTTATTTTTTCTTAGTGTGAAGAACATTTTAATCATTTTAAGAACCTATTTCCACTTTAAAGGACCTTTTGTGGAATGGAAAGGTTATAGGGCAGGGTTTCTCAAATCTTACCCTGGAGGTCCAATGCACTGCAGAGTATCGCTCCAACCCTGATAAAACACGCCTACTTCTGATTTTCTAATGATCTTTAAGACACTGGTTAACATGCTCAGGTGTGCTTGATTATGGTTAGAGCTAAACTCTGCAGTGCATTGGACCTCCAGGGTAAGATTTGAGAAACCCTGTTATAGGGCATCGGCAAAGAGTATAGAAGTACCAAGAGGTGAAACACAAGACCACGTCGCCACCATTTTGGACTGACACCGACACATATGAAGCGCCATAGAATAATATGAGCCAGTCGCGCTTGACGAACTTATAATAACACATAGGCTTATATTTACAGGGTGC
>JAUMHR010000076.1:16819690-16831078 GCA_032361145.1 Enteromius fasciolatus
AAACATACCGAACGTGACACTACTGTATCGTATCGAACCAAACTGTGATTTTTGTGAACCGTTACACCCCTAATATACACACACACACATATACATATATAAATATATATTTATTTCCTTTTCTTTTATGCTTTTTTAACAGAGAATCCTGAAAAACAAATATAGCACTGTTTTATACAAATATTAAGTCACACATAATTATAACAATAAAATGATATCTGAAGGATCATGTGACACTGAAGACTGAAGTAATGATGCCGAAAATTAAGCTTTACATTGCAGGAATAAATTACATTTTAAGATGCATTTAAACAGAAAACAGCTATTTTAAAATTTTAATATATTCACATATTACACCTTTTAATGTATTCTGAGTTACATTAAAGCAGCCTTGGTAAGCCAGAGAGACTGGCTGTTTTTAATCTTTAAAAGAAGAAAATAATGGTAGTTTTATTAAAGTGCCCCTATTATGGCTTTTCAAATATGATCTTTCATGCAGTGTGTCATGTAGATGTATGTGAACAAACTATCTGCAAAGTTGTGATGCAGACAGTGCACGATAAAAATGGAGTTATTGTCTATCAAAAAAAAAAAAAAAGTCGGCTCACATTCGCCTAAACGAGTCGTCAGCAATTTGAATCTTCCTGTTACGAATCAATGTAACATATTTGCATAATGTCCGCACTCGTTCTACGTCGTGAACAGCTTGCCCCGCCCCCAAACAGTACAATCTCCACCTGGATTACGTCATGAGAAGAAGACGCTCTATCCTGTGAGAGTTAATTTGTTTTATATGCCCTTCTGAAAGATTAATCTACAAAGATCGAGTGATTAACATTCATTTTTTTCAACAACACCTCAGCAGTACAGTCTCTTGTTGAGTTTGCGTTATTTTACTGATGACTGCTATTCACAACAGGATATTCACCAAACACTTGCTCTTAAAAGATGGAACAGTGCCCAGTTTATTTGGACCAGCTTGCTCCTCTGAACTCCTACCCGTAAGATTAATAATTGATGATTATATTTTCTAGCGATCGTATTTGTGTATGTTATGCTGTGTAACAACCCTGCACATGTCTTGGTAACCGACTAACTTGCGTTTCTGTAGTTCTGTCGTTCAGCTGTGGGGCTGTAATGTAGTCTAATACTGTGATTGATGCAGCTTGACTGTCTGTCTGTCTCATCATTAGCTCTGTTCTATTATAGGTTTGGCGTAGTTATTATGGCGCTCGACGGCGTATATATGCGGGTTGATATAAATAACATTGTGCACACAACATCGTTTTCAAATTATTGAAAACGGAGAGGAGGAAATATTCATTTCTCTAAATACCCGGCTATGTGTAAATGTGGTCTAAGTTATGATAAACGATGTTTAACGCAGTGTTATGCATTATACAATGCTGAAGTTCACTACATAGAGGTGTGCTCGATTCGCTTACAAAAGCACGGTCCACGGTAGTTTTGGTACAAGCTCTGTGCTGTGAGAGATCATACAGGACTGCACCATCTGACCAATCACAGCAGTGAGGGCTCGTGGGAGGGAGGGTTTAGAGAAACAGAGTCTTCGAACTGCTTCACACGAGTCGTTTACGAATAATTTAGAAATGTGGTAAAATTAAATCTATTTTTGGAGAAAACGAAAGCCTTTTTTTAGCCTTGCATACATGTAAACCTGTTTTAAGACACTCATAAAACAATATTAGCCACCTTTAAAATGGCATAATAGGGGCACTTTAATAGCTAAGTATGATGTTACTACATTCAGTATTGTCCGTGAAAGATAAAGATAAGCATTTTTCTCATCAGAGTAAACGCACTGATTAATCGTGCACAGGAAGGCTTTATTAACATTAAGCTAATAAGGTGAGTTTTGATTTAATGTTTTAACCTCACCCACTCCCAGAGCATCAGTGAGAAGGATAACAGCATTACCGTTGGAGGAAGCTACGGTCTGTGCACGGGCATGAGTTGGAATGAGAGTGGAATTGAGCTGCGGCTGAATCATCAGCTCTGAAATAAAGAGAAACACACTCTGTTGACAGACCTCTAAGTGGAACAAACAACAGAGAAAAATATCAAATGCCCTTTTAAGAACGTTTCGCACAAACTATCTCTAGGCTGAACGGTGAAAAAAGTCAAATAAAATGTGCAAGCACTGCATCACTAAGCACTAACAAAGGGGGAATAAATCCAAATAAGAAAGAAAAGCAACAAGATTTTTTGGAGGGGCTGAGCAAAGTTTAGTTTCCTCTCAATCGCTCCCGCTGAGTTTAATTTTCTTCCCCGAAGTCCAATTATATTAGTCAAGGTTTCTTGCATCAAACGTCAGTGTAATTTAGTTTTACATGACCATTTGCCGCCCTCTCTCTAACCCTTAAAATGAAAGGAACGGTTCATCCATAAATGAAAGTTCGGGTCATAATTTACGCGCATTCACGTCTTTCCAAATTTGTATTATTTTATTTTTTCTGCAGATCACAAAAAGAGATTTGTACTGGCCGTGCAATTAATTTCCATGGGGAATTAGGCTTTGAAGCTTCAAAAAGGATGTAAAAGTATCATAAAATGATTATAAAGGACTCCCTCTGAAGTCTTCCGAAATCAATCGATATTTGAAATCTCTATTCGGTGATAAACATCTTGTGCTGCACTGAAGAACAGAAACGCCATCATGCACACAAACATGATTTTCTTTTACTTTTAAAAGTTTGGGGTCAGTACGATCTTTTTTAAAGATGTTTTTTATGCTCATTAAGGCTACACTTTTTTTACATACTTCTCTAAAACAGTAATATTGCGAATTATATATATATATATATATATATATATTTTTTATAAACTGAATTTTTAGCATCAGCATTACTCCAGAGTCACATGATCCTTCAGGCATTAATCTAATATGCAGATTTTCTGCTCGAAAGACATTTAATATTAGTATTGTCAATATTGAGTTGTGCTGCTTAATATTTTTGATGAAACAGTTTTTCCAGATTACATAAATTACAAACATTCATTAAAAAAAAACATGAGACCCCAAACTCTTGAATGGCAGCACATGTAAAATGAGTAATTGGCTAACCTCTAAGGACTGTCTGGGGTTAAATCGTAATGTGAGCCTGCTCTAGTTTTAATAAAAGCTGTGGTGCACTGGGCAGGGATTTCTCATGTCTCCACTGAATGATTCTCACAGCTGAATTTAAAATCAAGGCGGATTAAATACTGATCTAGATCCTTGTTCGGAGTCTGAATAACATCAGGCTAAAACTGACACTAATCCTACAGAAATCTGTTTTGTTGAGATGCGTTACTTGGATGACACCTGTATGCAATCGGTGAGAAGCTGCTTGCAAAGGATATGCATGAAAGGCTCCTGTTCCTCACCTGTGGTGGTGAAGTTAAAGAGCGGAGGCAGCTCCCGGCCGCTGGGCAGACGCGTGCCAGGTTGGCGCAGCTCGTCAAAGAAGGCATGAGCGCAGGCCTGGAGCGGCGACAGTCGTGTGACTGGTGTGTACTCTAACAGCCGTGAGCACAGGGCTATCGCCTCAGGAGGAGTTCTGGGTTTAAACACCTGTGGAGAAACGACATAAGAAACAAGGAAACAACACTAGAGTTAAGTTCAAATTATGCAAACACCTGTTTCTTTATTTAAGGGGTTAAATGAAAATTCAGTGATGAATTACTCACCACAATTAACCAGTAAGACCTTCATTCATCTTCAGAACACAAATGAAGCTATTATTGATGATATCAGAGAGCCTTCCGTCCCTCTATAGACAGCAATACAACCGAAATGATCCCAGGTCCAGAAACATAGTTAACACATCCATAAAACGGGATGTGTCATCAGTAGCTCAATTTTACTTTTGCGACGCTACAAGAATATTTTTTTTTTGCGCAAAGAAACAAAAATAACAATTTACTCAACCATTCTTCTCCCCCCGAGTTACGTCTTCTATCATTTTATACAGTACCGCAACGCACTTCCCCCCCCAAGAGCAAACAAATGCAGATTACGTGCTTGCACATGCTTTCCCCCCCAAACGTCCAAAAAGTTACAGCATGCGTATGTGTTGTGATGCTCTCCAAAATGGCATAACTCAGGCAAGAACGGTTAAGTGAATTGTTATTAGGGTTGGGTCGATAGACGATAACATCACGATGCTAAGCCGGCATCGTGATCCAAATTGGTGCCAAATGCCAAATTGGTCAACATCGCCCAACCCTAATTGTTATTTTTGTTTTCTTTCTGCAAAAAAAAAAAAAAGATTCTTGCAAAACTGAAGTAGCTACTGATTTTACTGCGTTTCTGGATCTGGATCATTGTAGTTGTATTGCTGTCTATGGAGGATCTCTGATTTCATAAAAAATATCTTAATCTGTGTTCCAAACATGAGCGAAGGTCTTACGGGTTTGGAACAACATGAGGGTGGGTAATTAATGACAAAATTTTCTTTTCGGGGTGAACTAACGTTTTAAGATATTTAATACAACTTCTAACCTTCTCAGAACTTTTGAATAGTCTCTAGTTGAATGCTGTCTATCAAACCATCTGCCAGTTCAGAGCTGTTGAAGGAGGCCATCAGCTTCTCACTCTTCTTTTCAAAACTGTCCACAGTGGTATGATAATATTCTAGTGATTTGACCGGCCAGGGCAGATGTTGAAATTCATATTGGTGCTTTTTTATGATCATGGCACCATATTTTTCATATTTAGCATTGGTGTCTGTGATTAAGGCTTTAGCAATTGCAGCTCCTTCACAGATGTTGGCTTTGTGAAGTTCTCTGTGGTTGGGTTTTGTGGAAACAGGGTCTTAAAGTGAATATATTGTATACAGGCCCTATTGTATGTTCTGTTAATGTGTGAACTTCATTATTTGTAGCACACTTCCCGTCCATTAATCACAATAAGCTTTGTGCTATGTTACTTTTTATTATACAAAGCATTAGCTTTAAAATTCTGCCAAATTCATAACCAAATAAAAAAAAAAAATTCAAACAATACAGTTTTTAATGTGCGATGAGCGACTGCATTAAACCTCGGTTCAAGCAACACGTGAACCCATATCATCTTTTTTTTATTTGTGAATGAAACAATAAATAAAATGTAATTGTAACTACTGAATTTGGTAAACTTGTCGAGTCTAAAACCTTGTAATATATTCAAATTGCTACATGTCTGTCAGATGGTTTCTTCCTGTCTCTTTGGACAGAACAAGCAGTAAACTCGCAGACTGTCAAAAGTTGTTACTTGAGAATATTTATAAGCCGGTTTAGTAACACTGCTAACTGATACCTCATGGCTTTGGCTGTAGATGCGAGTCAGATATTTGTGTGAGATTTTACCTTGGTCCATGGATGCGCTTTGATCTGTGGGAACTTGAACTCTGTGTAGTTCGGGTTCATTTCACGGATCTGTTCTCTTGTGGGTGTTCCAAGTACCTGGGCAGACAAACCAGAAGCATCTGTGAAGAATGCTGGGTTGAAAAAAAAAACATTATGATCAATTACACCATTCAATGATTTTTTAGTTTTGTTTTAGAAAGAAGTCTCTAATGCTTACCAAGGGTGCATTTATTAAAACTAAAATATAGGGGGGCAAATAGTGTAGAGTAATAGTGTGCATCAACTGTTTTCTAACTGAACATATTTTACAATGCAAAGTATTCCTGTAATGCAAATCTGAATTTAAAAGCTAAAAAACATGCCAACTTGCTCCACAAGAAACGCTGGTACCATTTACAATGGTAATGCATTGTAAATAACTTTAGAATATGTTTTATCATCTCATGAATGTTCGTAAGAACTGTTTTAATGTGCTATAATATTTACTTATTTATGGTTATAGCTTTTAAGAGTATGATAATTGATAAGAGTGTGATTCATCCACTTAAATTACAATGGATAATATGTCTCCTAGTTATAATGCATTATAAGTCTCATATATTGCCGTTTAACTTTGGTTACTTTACTTAAAGCAGACAAATACCACTTAATAATAATAATAATATTTTTTTAATAATTAAATTTTTTTTAAATATTTTTTGGAATGTTTTTGTTGAATAAAATGATTTTTCTTCAATATATTTTATCATTGAGGATTTTTTTTGATCTCGTCTCGTTCTCGTGAACCCAGTGTCTCGTCTCGTGGGATAAGAGTCTCATCAGACCCCTACTAACATTTTATTTTGATGCTTCCTCAACAGACATACTGAGTATAAGATATTTTACAAGTATGTGAACATTCTTAGAACAAGTCAACTAATACTCTTAATTTTATATAAGAAACACTGCATTTTCTTTTCAGTTGAAAGTATCTCAATATTAGCCTTACAGGAAACACTCATAACACTCAACACCTAACCATTTACAAGATGTTGTAAGGTACTGTGCAGATCTTAAATAAACAATGTCAAGATATGATTTAGTCCATTATAAACTAAGTTTATTGCCAAAAAGGAAAGACAGCATTCATTTAATATAGTTAAATTGTGTAATATTACAAATGTCTTTACTGTCACTTGTGATTAATTTAATGCACCCCTGCTGAACAAAAGTATTAATTTAGTTCAAATTAAAAAAATACAATAAAAATCATTCTACATCATCTTTTCTAACAATGTTGAACTGAATTTAAAAGTACAGCTCAAAAGGGTTAGGTTTACCTTTATGATCTCCACTAGCTGGTCCACACCACTGTCTCCAGGGAAGATGGGCTGCCCCAGCAGCAGCTCGGCCAGCACACATCCAGCTGACCAGATGTCAATGTTAGAGGTGTAGTCTGTCGCACCAAAGATGAGCTCAGGGGCACGATAGTATCGTGAGCAGATATAAGAGACGTTGGGCTCACCCCTCACCAGCTGCTTTGCACTGAGAAAAACAGATTTGAATTATGAGAAAAAAAAAATAAAAATAAAAATAAAAACTTTAATCAGACAGTCAGTATGGAAAAAAAAAGAAAGATAGCTGCTCAACAAAACAAACACTGAATCAAGCTCGACACCATAAAAATCTCCCTCCATCCCAGTACAAAAAACAAAAAAAGCATCTGTTCATGCAGCGGTTTCAACAGGGAGTTCTTTGTCATTAAAAAAAATAATAAAGCGAGTAAAAACGAATGCACTAAAACATGCCTGAATGACAGAACTGCAGGGAAAAAAGCTCCCAAATTCAATACAGCTGTTTCAGTTTCAAACAGAGTGATGATTCTAGTCTGATGTGCAGCTCTCCACTCAGCCAAATAACCTTTTTCAAGCCTTCGCGTTGCCAAATTGTCCACTTTTTTACAGACACAAAAAGCAGTGTTCACGTTCACTCAAAATTACCTGAATGCCATCAGCCCCCTTACACAATCACAAATTAAAAACTGCAATAAATTAAACAAATGTGGTCTGGATTACAGTGGTCAACACTTCTGCCTATCATCCAAGGGTTCAAGTGGTTCTCACAAAAAAATAAAAAAATTTTTTAAATAGAAATCCATCGGAAAAAAGCAGCCAGAGCTTAGCCTGAAATACAAAGGATCACATCAGAGAGACAATCAGACCGGCCCCATCAATATCTGAATGCATATTGCTTTTGTCAATGAACCATAGACAAGAACAATACCATTTGCTAACATATTTAACAATGCACTATCGAAAACAAATATAACTCAAAGGCTGGAGGCAGGGTGAGTTAATGCATCCCCAATACACATCAAAACTAAAGCCCACATCAACAAATAGGTGACTATTATAGTGTAACACCCATTAAAACAGAACATGATGTTCACTGGCGGGCAGAAGGACACTTTTGAAAAGGCATCAGATCCACCCGCTAGCTTGCGCTCGCTCTCTCACACACACACACACACACAGCACTGACCTGCCAAAGTCACAGAGCTTGAGAACAGCCGTTTCTGGGTCCACCAGAAGGTTCTGTGGCTTGATGTCTCTGTGACACACGCCCTGGGAATGGATGTAGGCCAAACTGCGGAAAAGCTGATACATATACACCTAAGAGAGAACAAGACAACATGTAAGCATCTTTATATTCAAGAAAAAGACAACCTTATTCAGCCTCCATTTTTATATTAATAAAGACTAATAAATGTAATTAAAATTAGTATTCATTTCTACCTACATTTTTTTTCAGTAAAACAAATATATACATATACACACAGTGGGTACGGAAAGTATTCAGACCCCCTTACATTTTTCACTCTTTGTTATATTGCACACAGCACCCCGTATTGACAGAAAAACACAGAATTGTTGACATTCTTGCAGATTTATTAGAAAAGAAAAACTGAAATAGTACATGGTCCTAAGTATTCAGACCCTTTGCTCAGTATTTGGTGAGATGCTCAATTGGGTTTAAGTCGGGGCTCTGGCTGGGCCGTTCAAGAACAGTCATGGAGTTGTTGTGAAGCCACTCCTTGGTTATTTTAGCTGTGTGCTTAGGGTCACTGTCAGGTTGGAAGGTAAACCTTCGGCCCAGTCTGAGGTCCTGAGCACCATGGAGAAGGTTTTCGTCCAGGATATCCCTGTACTTGGCTGCATTCATCTGTCCCTTGATTGCCCTGCTTTTTTAGCAAACTCCATTCAGGCTTTCTGCGCTGAGGAGAGACTTCCGTCGGGCCACTCTGCCATAAAGCCCCGACTGGTGGAGGGCTGCAGTGATGATTGACTTTCTACAACTTTCTCCCATCTCCCGACTGCATCTCTGGAGCTCAGCCACAGTGATCTTTAGGTTCTTCTTTACCTCTCTCACCAAGGCTCTTCTCACCCGATAGCTCAGTTTGACGAGACAGCCAGCTCTAGGAAGGTGTAGAACCATCTCAAGGAAGAGCAGAAGAAATGGACAGCACCTGAGTTAAATATATGAGTGTCACAGCAAAGGGTCTGAATACTTAGGACCATGTGATATTTCAGTTTTTGTTTTTTAATAAATCTGCAAAAAAGTCAAAAATCCAGTTGCTTCACACAGTACCCCACACCTGCGCCTGGAGGATTTCTTCAAAGGAATTTATTGATTTATTTGTATTTATGTTATTTTAATTAATTTTTTGGTGGCCAGAGGCAGCTAGTTGATCATAGCCAATGTTTGAATAATTTAGCCTTCTCAAATCATCACGACTTCCCTTAAAATAACTATCTATAGGCCCAGATATAAAAAAAACATATCACAATAGTTTAAATGTTTAACCTACATAAATGTTAAACGGATATCCAACAGACGCTGATGCGCTTTGCAGGACACGGAGGCACCAGTGTTATCACCTTTTTTTTTTTTACTTAAATACGCTGTAATTTTTGCTCATAAAAGGTGCAAGGAATACATCATTTGTATAATTCGTATCTAAGGTCTACTTTTATCTGTGAACATTCACAATATTAACTAGCCTACATATTTTGCTTATAAAATAACAAAGGAAAACAAAGGGTTTCTGCCGACTCACAAATATGATAAATATATCTATAGAAAGCTTTTTGTCTCTGAGGTGTTAAAAGTTATTAAAGCAATATGTCAGTGACTTTCCCACAGTGACAACATAAAACAAACCTAATAAAACAGTAGAAAACAAACAGTTAAATGTATTAATCATGATCAGATTATTTCGTCAACTAATATAGTTCTATCTAATATAGTTTTTACTGAATAATCAAGGAATATTCGGTAACACTTCAGAATAGGGGTCCAAAATAATGCATTAGTTAAGCATTAATTAATGGTTAATTTGTTCACAATTAAGCATTAGTTGAGCAAAAACACACTACTAATTAATGATTAACTTTTGTGAACAAATTAACCATTAATTAATGCTTAACTAATGCACTGTTTTGGACCCCTATTCTGAAGTGTTACCGAAAATTCCTTCCTTAGGGAAGCAGCTCACATGTGATTATTCAGTTCAACCACCGCATGAACTGATGCACTGCACACAATCAGACCAAAAACATTTATAGAGAATAAAAATGGTAGATTTGGTTTGGTGTTGCCTTGTCAAAATGTCAAGAATTGAACTATTTTTTTATTCTCCAGTGAACTGTACCTTTACATAAAAGATGGGAATAATGGTTTTAGCTTTGCTGAAGTGTCGTGCCACCCTGTAGACGGTCTCAGGCACATAGTCCAGCACCAGATTGAGGTAAACCTCGTCCTTCTGTGGAATAAAGACACATTAACCTCTGTCAATTATGACAAACAATAACCTGCCAAAAATACACTACATGGTCAAAACTTTGCAGCCTTATTTTAACATTTAACCAAAAAGCTTTCCAAAAGTGTGGAAGCTGTTATAGCAGGACCAACTCATTATTTCTGCCCATACAATCAACAAACACATAGTTTTCAATAAAACAGGCTCCACCAGAATGGAAAGAACCGCCATTATCTTTTTAATGAAACAACGTGAACCTAATTTAACAGATATTCTCATGACATGCAAGATTATTCAAAGGTTTGGGGCCTGTAAGTTTTTAATGCTTTTCAAAGAAGTCTTAAAGCTTCAACAAGTCTCCATTTATTTAAGCAAAAAATAAAAATTAGTGTCACCTTCAGAAATCATTCAAATATTAATTTATGTCTTATCTTCTTTTCTCATGAATATTGAAAGCATTCATATTTATTGTGGCAACCAGAATTCTTTGACGAACAGAAAAGATAAAAGATACATTTTTTAAATACATTTTTTACTGTCACTTTAAGTCATTTTAATGCTGAAAAATATTCATTACAAAAAAAAAAACATTACGGACCCCAAAATTTTCAACAGTAGTGTAAATACAGAGCTTTACATACACACACACATATATATTTATTTATTGTAATATCACAGTTCTTTTACCTTCTCTCCACTGCAATAGAAGAAATAGCGCAGCCTCACTATATTGCAGTGGTCCAGTTTTCTCATGATCTGAAGTTCTCGGTTCTTCATAAACACAGAAGAAAGATTGTTAGCAGCTCTCTCTCAGAGACATCACAACATTCACTCACAAATAGTCACGACAGTACAATTCCCCTTCAGCAGTCTGGGATTAAGTGCCTCGTTCAAGGACACAGTGTTAGGTTTGGTAGTGGACAGCACATGTGGGTCATGGAAGAGGTTATGCCGAAATACAGGGTGGTGTTGATAATTCAACATGCTGGTGAGATAATAACCCCAGACTGTTTAATTAGTGTAAGGCCAGTCACTCTGAATGAAAAGTATCTGTTGACACGTAACAAACATTTTAAAACCGTTATGGTTTGATTGATACACTGATTTTTCATTAAATCTTTACACAATCAGTGTTATATTTTTGCTATTCATTATTATAGTATTTAATGTTATTATTTTGGTATGTTTGTCTTCATTTTATTTTTAATAACTATATATAACTATAACTATATATATATATA
>JAUMHR010000076.1:16831369-16864950 GCA_032361145.1 Enteromius fasciolatus
CTATGTTGTTGAACTAACGTGGTTCAAACGACGGAGATGCGACCGTGTTCGGGAAACAGTCGTGTGTAGCTAGTTCGCTTCCAAAACAATGCAACGTACTATGGTGGTTTATCAGCGAGTTACATCCTTGTTCGGGAAACGCACCCCAGAGCGAGTCAGCAAGTATTTATATGCTTGTGTGAGGGCGTGTCATACCTTAAACCGTTTATCCTGAAGTACCTTCTTGATGGCCACCCACTCCTGACTGTCAATGAGGCGTGCCTGATACACCACGCCAAAGGAGCCATTACCGATCACCTTGATATCAGTGTAGGACACCTCCTGTGGGCGGTCTGGGCCCTGGCCTGGGGTGGCAACAACTGTGGTCACCTTCCCACTGTCTCCTACAACACATTTGAGACTAGATCAGATCATTTAACGGACAATTGGAAATGTTTGGTCAGGGTCACATTCATTCAGCAATGCTATTCTCTAAAACAATTATAAATTTGGCATATACAGGGTATACTAATATGCCGACATAATGCGATTTAAAAAGTTATTTACCGTAAGCATCACTGTCACAGCAAGACTTCTAGCAGTATAAAAGCTGTAGAATAATATGCATATCGGACAGACCATAAAATAATTTTTTTTAAAAATCATGCAAGAGTGCTTAGTAAATAACAGTGCGCAAGTCTAAATGAAACATGGCACATTTATCACTAAATATGGGCCTGACCTGTCTGTGTCCTTCACACAGGACATTATGACGGTGGGTGTGTCAGGAAGGTTTGTTACCACCTATTCAACATGCCTAGTGAGTTGCTCAGTAAAGCATTCAGTCACCGTAAAGAAACATGCTTGTTAAACAGTTATTTTTATTATAAGTTTATAATAGTGTCTTAAATCCTAGTGTGCTGCCTACTTGGACAGCATTATCCACTGTCCATGATTGCACGACACAGCTGACTAGGGTACTGTCATTTTAATTGACCTTACCATGGTAAAGTTGTTATTTTGGAGAATGGGACCATTGTAATATATAGGTTTCTCTGGTAGCACCACTGTATTATTTAAGTTGCACATAAATACAAATGCACGTAACGTTACATACGGAAATCAGTCCCATTTTATATAAACGTACCATGGTATTACCATCACTGTACCATGGTAACGTCATTGGAATTTTTGTTAATGTCCCGAAAGGCTTTCTAAACAGCACAGTTAGTCAGTAGTTCTCGATTTATAATTCAACACAAAATTGTGATATTTTTCCCTGGTTAGCTTATGCTAGTTTCGTGAAGATGACATGACTGTTAACATCATGAAAACAGTTCAGTTATACCCATACGATATGTGAGATAACGTCGCTTATATACTCACTAGATAGTTTTAAATTTGCGCAAGCAGATGAACTGTCCGCCGAGGCCTGCGAGACCCCGGGCTTTCCTACGTTGCTCCCCACGACAGCGGCGGATCCGGCGGATGCTGCAGCGGCTCCGGACGCCCCCTGAGGCTCAGCGAACGAGGTCGTCCTGGGCCGCCCGCTGCCGCTCATATCTGACTGAAAGTGTGCCGAGGATGTGGGGCGAGGATCAGCGGTTCCCTCGTCGACTTGGCCTGTTGCAGGGTGAAACATTGGGTTAAAAACGAAAAGATGACAAACCTTTTTGCCGCGACCCTCAGCGTTCACCCACTCTCTCACGCGCCGAGAATACGCGCAGCCTCATGGGGAATGCAGTTCGGTGCACTGTAGGCGCGCTCTATCGATCCGGACTCCGGGAGCAGGTGTCACACACCTGAGCCACTGCCTCTAACTTCATCATGCACTATTAGTTATTTTTGTACGCTGTTAATAATAACACACATTAAAAAAAAATCATTTAAATATAATTAAAATAAAAAAAAAAACTCTATTAAACTAACAAATGCAGATAGATAGCTATTTAGATACTTGTAAATAAAACTTTAGATATGATGATAAATATATTACGCTTTTTTAAAACGCCTCTAATTAATCATGTAATTAGTTATTTGTGTATTAATACTAATACTAATTAAATATAACTAAAAACGAATTATTTAAGATGATAACTTACTTATAAAATAATAAGCTGTTCATTATTTCTTGTCATTCAAACCTGAGGTCTGATAAAGATATTTTCAATATGCTTAAATAATAACTTTAAAGTTATTTGTGTATAATAAATTAAGTAGCAAATACATACATAATGAATCACATTCACAACAGAAAAGGTTATAATGTAACACTATTTATCAATATGCTTGTTTTCTATTTATCCATCACATACTTTTATCATACATGCGAAAAAAAAACTACACAAAACCCAAGCGTTGTGTTAGGTCTTTAATTTTTTCAATAATCTCTTGTTTAGAAATATTGCACATGGTCAACATGCCTGTTGATGAGTTTACACTCACCTTTCTCATTCTAAAACTCCTTCTCCAAAGTAAAGACAGTTTATTGGATACACAATCATAAGGTGTACACGCATACATGTGCAGGTATGTGTGTGTGTGTGCAAGCACTTGTCTGTCGCTGGAGGAAAGGAAGGGAAGGGCAGATAAATCAAGGTCAGAATTGAGCTGAATGGTTACATATGCCCATTTCTCCTCGCACACATCAGTAGCCACCGGTTTTCAGGCATATGCTAACAGTCTTTTAATGTAGTGCCACTGCATTTTCAGGAGGGGAAATATGAATAGCATTTGCTCGGGAGTCAGTTCGATTTGTCAGGGTGCATGTAATGTTTAAGCGCATAGGCTCGCACACACACAGACATTTGTATATCATGGACATATAGAAATATATAGATATATTTATACATTTATATCGTCACACATTCAAGTGAAGACTGAGTAGCATTTTTATACTCATCACTCCTTCTCTTTCAGCAAAACCAGACGCAAGAAAGTGCTAGGTTACTTTTTTTTCGTTTCTTTTTTTAGTTTGTTCAGTTTGGATTTCTCTCACGATACTCAGATTCCCCCCCCCCACTCTCCTTTCAATATATATATATTTTTATTACAGCTTGTACAGTGAAAATCTATGGCACTAACAGGTCACTCATCTACTTCAAAAAAAATCCCACCCACGTCCTATTGCACCAATGAAAGAAGAGGCAGAGTAAGAAAGAGGAGATCCTGAGAAATGCCGCCCCAGCGCTGGTCTCGGGTCAGCTTTCCCTTGCGTAATCCTGAATCGAAATGGTCGTGGCAGACTACAAAGCTTACTCTGACTCCAGACCAGCGCTTAAAGTGGCGCTTTCCATCAACACTTCGGTTAAAAGTCTTAAGGAGATGAAAAAACAAGGGGCTTTCCTTATGGGATGTGGAAAGGGAGAATTGAACGCAATGGAACAAAGTCGTTGGTTAGTTTTTAAATATCTAAAAACAAATACTTTCCTGATTTAAACCATGGTCTAGGACCATATATTGTGCAAACACCTGATTGAAATATAAAAAAAAGAAAGAAACGAGGAAAAGAACACAGAGAGAGCCTCGTGCCCACCCTCTGCCCCCCTCCCCAGCAATCACGGTTATATATATACAGTGTACGGGGAAAAGCCTAAGTCGGCGGCCAGAGAAGAGGAGCTTCAGCTAAGAGGCTAAAACAGAGTCTTTTTTTCTTTTCAACGTAATCGCTCCAACACTTAGATAGCTGGATTAGTCCATGCTGAAAATATTACTAGAGGAAGAAGAAGTAGAGAGGCGCAAGCTAATACAAAATAAGATATCAGTCAGTTCCACCATTACGACACAACAACAAAACGACAAAGCATAACTACACGTTGATTCGAAGAGGGGTAGTGTCTATTCGTTTGCGTCTTCTTTTCGAGGTTAGGACAATGTTTTCCTCTCTCGCTTTTGAGTGTGCTGTGTTGTTGTTGTTGTTTATGCGATTGTGGCGGTCGCCGTAGCCTCTGTTTTCTGCTCCGCTGGTCTACGTGATTACAAATCTTGAGTTTGTCGCTTCTGGGACAAAAACAAAACCGAAACAAAAAAACCTGTGAATTTACAGCCCGTGCTGAAGAACAGTAACAGCCGATGCAAGTACCCCGCCGCGGGGGGCGTAACATTCGCACGAAGACCCTTCTCCTCCCCCGGCTATTGCTTTCCTCCGTCTCTCGGTCTTTACAAATGAAAGTGCAAGCGCATTAGTACCCCCCTCCCCCCCAACCCACCCCGTCCCCGTTTTGGATTGAAAGTTACCGGTACCTCAAAACAGTCCAATTTCTCGTCTAAAACATTCAGTCCATTCGATAAAAATCTGTGCTGGCCCCACGCAGGGGGCTTTACTGAGCGTGTGCAGACAGGCTGGTTTGGTGCTGCCTGTGGCGCAGCATTGAAGGGCTCTAAAATTCCGACAGAAAGTGAAGCCACGCCCTAATGCAGAGGTGGACCAATGACGGCCTAACACGAGTGGCATATGCAAATGAGTGTGACCTCATGCGCTCCTTGTGCAAGTCGTTAATGTGTGAAAGCGATATTATTATGTAATTGCATAAAGTGTGTGTGCGCGCGCGTGTGTGTGTAACTGTGCATAACAACAGAACCTCAACGAAGTGAACGCAATGGCAACGAAATCAGTTCGATTAGGAACGAAGCAAAATCCACGTAAGTGCTGCACTGTATATCGCCAGCGGAAATGGGTTTACACATTTCTAGAATCCGTCCCTACATTCGCCTTTTTATTCTTTCGTTCCGCTCGTCTCCTCCGTCGTTCTTCATCTGGACTCCTGCGGATCGCCCGCGTCTTTCTTTGGCTCTTCCGTGGCCCTGCCCCTCTCGTCCGCTTCGGAATTCTCCCTGGCCGCCGGATTGGATGGTCCGGGAGTGGAGGCGAAGTCAGAGCTTCCGCTGGCCCCGCCTCCCAGGCTTTCGGAACTGCCGGCGGTCTGCATGATCTTCTGCCTTACTTCGCGGATCTTCAGCTGCAGGCACACCTTGCTGGGAAACGTGTCCGAGTGGCGAGCTTGGAAGGCAGCTGTGGCTTGCGCTGTACCAAAAAAAAAAAAAAAATTGCCTTTTTTGACAACAATAGTTCATTCATTTTTTTTTTTTTTTCGATTTGATGCTGGCAGTTAAAAACTAACAAAAAATGCATTGCACCGAGCCTCTGAAGTGCAGAATTTGATAACTTAAACTATTTTTTATTTTATAGTTATTATAAAAATCGATTTAATTTATTAATTAACTTTTTATATAACATTTCGTAATTTTTTTCACAATTCTAACTTTATATCTGAGTTTAGGCCTGTTTACACCATGGACAATAACTATAAAGATAACGATAAATATATAGTTTTGATAATTTGATTATAATTTGATAATTTGACATCACTCTTTCTATTTTTTTCCTTTTCTCGAAAATTGTGGAAACGCTATTGTGGAGTTTTCTTTGCTATTTGAGCAAATGCGTATGTTTGTGCTAGTCTCCCATTCACTGCTACTAAAGTTCACCCAACTTAAGGCTGTGCTATACTGAGAGATGGTTAACTTGGTGTTACCTGAGGGGAAGAAGCCGTGCTCCTGGAAGAGCTGCATAACGAGCGCACGCCGCTGGTCCAACATCCTACGCAGAGAGGAAGGCGGCACGCGGTCCAACTCCTCCAAAATATGCTCCGTCTCTCCAACTGATAAACACAGATAACGAGAAAACACACATTAAATAAATCTCTTCATGCATGCCTTGGTGAGACTGAGTCTAAATATAACACTGAGCCCACCAGCCCTGTCGAAGGTAAAGATGTCCCCTTCACACTTGGCAGCACTCTTGGGCGTGTTGGGCTCTGAGCTGCAGTTGGACAAACGCCGACTCTTCCTCCGCGGTGAGCTGGGGTCATCAGCGGAGTCCAGATCTAAGGAAGAAAGGGAAAGGTTATGAAAGGAGGGATCAAAATCACCCAAAAAGCAAAAAACCTGACATCATATATCAAAATGCATACATGTACATGTGATTGTCTGCGAAAAACATGGTACTTGACAGTGCAATTGCAGTAATTGTCATTTCTAATCTTCTCTCACCTGTTGAGTTCCTCCTCTTCTTGCGGTAGCTGCCCAGTATGGCTCTGGGAGAACTTGCTAGACTCTGTAAATTGGGAGAGGGCAGCACATCTTCAGGCTTGAACTCCGGCAGTTCTTTAAGACGCTCTTCAAAAGCAAACAGCGTCCTGCGAAAGAGCAAATATAGTAGTTACAAAATGAAATAATAACTGGCGACTATGTATGTTTACATGTTATGTACTTGAAAAAATGTCCCTGATTGTTTTGTGTTCACTTCTTTTATGTTCTATTATGTTCTATTTCATTTTTACGAAAATCAAAAAACTAATGTAAAGCTGTATTTATGTTTTAAATTAATAAAATAATATGTTTGACTTGTCCTTTTTCATTGAATGGTTGAAAATGCTATTTTATAAGATGTTTGTGAAAACAGTAAATCTTAAAGTAATGGTACTATAGACACTGTCCGACCCCAAATTAAATTTACCTTGTAAATAGTGAAATTAAATTCTTTCATTGATAATTATGTATTGAAAATGTTTTTGATTGACATTTAAACATCGGATTGTCTATATTTTAAAATATATATTTTTGATTATATTTTAAAATGCTGATAAATACAACAAAGGAGGATTATGCATAAACACATGACAGTATGATTGAAAACGTCAAAATAAAAATAAAGTCACATTTATTCTGTGGCACCATCATTCATTCAAGTTTTTGTCTTAAAGAAGTCAATGGCTCCTTGCTGGATTTCTTGTTTGGAGCCCTGTTAAATAGTACTTTGTGAAAGATATGAGCAGAAATGAAGGGATGTGACTAACCAGACAAAGATTACAAGTGTGCTACAGTCAGTTTTCACTTCCAGGTCAAATACTGTCAGGACTGGACAAAAGTTTGAAGAAAATCTTGAAGTGAATTAGTCAACTACAGCTAGACAATGGAGTAATATTACATCTGGTTTGATGTCACTGCCACCTTGAATACTAAGATGTGTTAATTTTACTGTAATACAAGTATATTCAGTATACAACCTTGACCACATGCTTGCAAAGCACTGGCTATAAATATAATGCACCTGCATACATACACACATTACGTTTTTTGGCCACACAGTGATACTGTAACAATGACTATGTCACTGGCTTCTAACTATTGTTGTTATTATGAACTAAAACTAGTTTGTATTAAGTAAATCAGAGAAATATTAATTAAAACTAAAAAAACGAATTATTAAAAACAAAATTAAAAGATTGAAAACCAAAATAAAATCTAATTAAATATAACAATACTATAAAATATTATAATAGTGCATAAGTGGTACACTAAAAACTGCGGCGATGCCACTCACTTGTCACCAGCATCAGCGGTGCTTTTGAGTGGAGGTGGGCGAAACTTGGTCTTTTTAACTGAAGGGGGGTCAGTCTGCGAAGGGGGAGGTGGGGGGTCCAAAACAGAAGCTTCCCTACGTCCTGCCTGAAAGAAAAAAATGAAATAAAAAGTGATTATTGACGAATGTGGTGATCTGAACTTGCACAGTTCAGTTTCATACGAGAACAGTTTGAATTCAGTAACGTAGGATTGTACAGCTAAGAAAAGCATCTCACCTCTCGACACTCGTTCTCAGCTTGACTTTCGGTCTCCCCTTCCATTGCTTTTGCTCTCTCAGCTCTCTCCATTTGAGATAGGCCCCCTCCTACGTCTCTTTCAGACTCTCGCTCTATTTTGCCCCCTTTCTTACCATCCTCTTTCCCTTCGCAGTGCTGACCTATTGTACAATTTGAACATGATTTTGATCATAAGGGAGAGCAAGAACAACAGTAATGCAAATGCTTAATTAATATTTAATGATAACTGCTGTTAAAGATCTTCAAATAGCCATAATATCCATTTAGTAGTATCGTTTTCTAACATCATTAATGTCTTTATTGTTTAATCTATTTAATGCATGCTTGCTGAATTATTTTTTTTAAAAAATCACTTCAAATGTTTTATATATATATATTTTAAATTTTTTTTAATGTACATTTATGTACTTTTTACGTTACATGCACTTCATAATCATATGCACCAAACCCTATTCCTAATCCTCACCTTGAAATTAATTATTACTCGTTAATCAATGTATAATTTCACTGTAACAGGGCCACACTTAAAATTAAAGCCACATTTATAACTGAAATGAATAGAGGTTACGTTTACCTTTATGTGTGTGTTGCACTGATTCCTCCGAACCACTAGGTGGCGTCTGATGTCCATCCTTTGACACCAGCAGGTCTTTCTGTTTCTCCATCTCCTTCCTAGATTCCGGTCCTCTCTCTTTTTCCAATGGCATGTTTACCTGAGACAGCAGCTGCGCATCTGTCTGTGCGTGTGGTTGCGCAGCCACGGCTGAGGGGGTCTTCGCCTGAGGCATCGAGGATGATGCTGGGACTGATGTGGAACATGCTGGGCTCTGTGGCACGGCTGTCACTGACACAACTCCTCCGGCTAAACTGACGCTGGGGTAAATGGCGGTCACAAGTTGACGGGTGACCGTCGAGGTTTGTGCAGGTTGTGACAATGCACCCGGGGGCGGGCATGGAGCCAGGAGGGGTGGCTGACCTGTGGTAAGAATTTGACGAGGTTTGTCATGCTGTGTTAAATAGGTGTTGAGGGTTTAAAGAACGGTCCATTATAACACTCACTTGCAACAATTGGCTGAACCAAGGCCTGTCCAGCTGGGGCAATTGCAGTGAAGCCAAGGGTCGCCACTGGAGATTGCAAAAAAGATGGCCCTGCAGGTGACGGGGTCTGGTGGGTGGAAGAGACTGCAGGTGTTGAACCCAATGGCAAAGAAGCAGCAACCCCAGGAGTTGACTGGACATATGTAATCCTGAGCAACAATAGCACAGCAGACATTAGATTTGAGATACAGTGACTTTTCCAGGAAATGTGTCTGGATCTCTCTTAACACTCCTGTCAGAGAACTCCTAACCCTAATTACGCGGATCAGAGGATCAGCAATTGATAAAATGGTATAGAAGTGTTTTAGACTGTTTTTTTTTTCAGAATATAAAGATTTTTGTCTTGTAAAAACCAGACACAGTTTGTACATTGTTAAATCAGATGTTGATCCAGGAGCGTGTCCTACTTGGCACAGTCACTGGAAGGTTTGACTGTGTTATGTTACAGTGCTCGGATGTCTGGCAGCAGTTTTAAAGAGACAGTGGGCAGGAAAGTACCTTGTTGGTGGTGGCGTCAAGAGCACCGTCTGAGGAGGGGTGGGCCCAGGGGCCATGACAGTCGCCGTTGGCATAGAGACAGGAAACGAGCTGCCAGTATGCACTGATCCTCCAGGATGCACATTTGTTTGGACCACAGGCATTGGTGCAATCTGAATGATCTGAAAAGCAAAGAAGCGCATGAACCCGACACATCTGCTGCAAATACAATGAATACTTTTTGTTCCTGTACCGGGATAGTAATTCAAGCCGATCTACCTTACTTCCTGGTTGAGTCCCATTTTGAACAGGAAGGGGTGGACCCACCAGGGAAATTGGCTGCGGAGGTGTAGATCCTGTTCCGACTGTTGCCATGGGAACTAACATCTTGCTCTGCAAGACTGGGGACTGCGCTTGAACTGTGCAAAGAGATGAAAAGGACTGATATAGTAGAGACCGAGAATAGACTTGTTAAACTCATTTCCCTAACACTGTGTGCATAATCCTGATCCTTGTAAGCTCGGGAAACCTCATTAAATCTGTTAAAAAGCATCAACAAAGCTTGCATTCCTTTGGATGAGGACACATCAAATCATTTATAGGGTTCCCACATGTTTTGAAATGCATTTCACTGACTTGCTCATGAATGAGTCATTTGTGAAGTTGTTCGACTGAGTCACTGAAAAGAACCAATTCACTCATATATCAGATATTGGGCTTCTTTTACACAGAATGCAACATCCAGTCCAGTCATTCATAATCACAGGTTTTGCTCTGTTACCTCTAAAACCAAAACTTGAAAATATTAGTTCAAAGGTATATATATATATATTTAAATTAATATGAATTCTCTGTTTCCTTTTTTCCAAAAAATAAGTATAATGCAAGCTAAAATAAATTGATTTCAGGTTAGATGATATCAACTAAGAGGCTGTGGACATACCCTTCTGCTCAAAGTTTGTTTTTTACTTTAAATAATAATAATAATATGTTTTATTCAGCAGTTGTGCATTAAATTGATTAAAAGTGACAGTTACATTTTTGAAAAATGCTGTTCTCTTGAAATTTCTTGAACTTCACTAAAAAAATCCTGAAAAAAACGTTTCATTTTCATAATATTAAGCAACACAACAATTTGCATTCCTAATAAATGTTTCTGCGCACCAACAAGCAGTTAGAATAACTTCTAATGTGATTCCATTACAGAAATACATTTTAAAATATATTCAAAGCGAAAAAAAAATTTTTACATTGCATTAATATTTTTAAATATTATTTTGTTTATGTATTTTTAACAAATAAATGTATACTTGGTGAGCATAAAAGACTTCTTTCGAAGACATAATAAAATCATATTAACCCCTAAACCGCACAGTAATTTAAGAATCTTTTAAGAGAGAAAATTAAAGTTAATTAAAATGTAAATGTCTATTATTTACCATTAAAATGTCCATTAATTAAATTTTTTATTAATTTCCGTGAAACTTGAAAATCCCTAAGGGAACCCTTAATTTAACTTAACATGCCCAGTTTCTTCACCACAACTGAACGTCCCCAAATCTCACCTCCACCTCCCGGGCTGACTCCTCCCACTGCTGGGACCGAAGCATATCTTATTCCTTGCCCCGCCCCAGAATGTACACCGTTACCCAGGCTCACATGAGTGGGTGCGGCACTGGGCAAGGTAAGTACGCTGGAGGTCTGCTGGGAGGAGGGACTGTTGGGATTGGCAGTTGCAGGTAGAGTTGGAAGGATGTACTGCACTTGTGTTATGGGTTTCCCGCCACTAGGAGGCATAATAGAGGCAGCAGGGAGGAACTGGTGATGAAGCAGGGGAAGGGGTACTGCATTGTTACTAGGGGCTCCGTTGCATGGAGTAGGTTGGGGTGGGGTGATGAGCTGAACGGTGGGTTGGTTTGGGAAGGCTCCTCCAAGGACTAGGCCAGTTACTAAACTTCCTTGCCCATTAGGTTTGGGAGAAGAGGAGGGAAAGTACCCACCTCCTCCTGCTGCGCCAGCACCGAGCAGTAGCTTGGGCTTCCCGTCTGGAGGTAGGGACCCAACAGCCACACCCCCATCAGCTGGCTTGCTGGCGATTGGGATAGGGGTGCTAGTAACGGGACGAACAACATTGGTCACTACGGTGGTGGCCATACTGACAGAGCCTTGCAAAGGGTACGTCCCTGCATCGTGCAGCAAAGTGGCGTTTATAGCACTGAGGGAGGCCGAATTAACGTGGAACGGAACTTGCCCTCCTCCACCTCCTCCTTTCCCTTCTTTGGGCCCCCCATTATCCAGTTCTGCACCCGCCATTCCTCTCTTCTCCTTCTTCTCCAGATTCTTTTCACGCCCTTCTTCATTGTCTCTGTTGCCAGCTGTGCCAGTCAGAGAATACGCCAAAGAGGAATGGAAGGTGCGCTGAGAAGAAACAGATCATTTGAGGCGTAAGATCACTATTAAACTCTGATAATCTCATCATTTCATTCACATTCATGCTGGATTTGATGTCTGTGTTAGAGTGCGTGTTTCATAACAGCACATAAAATCACAATTCAAATATGCAGAATACAGAATTACATTTTAAGCTTTGGTTTTCTACAAAACGTTCATGTATGGCTTCGTTGACATTGCATTTATGCATCTCCTCAACAACTTTGCATTCAAGCTATAATGTTTTTTTTAAGTCCATGCATCTAAGTCATGCTTTTTTTACCGTTTTATATAGCTCAAAAGTCTATATATACAGGACAACTCTGCATTCAAAATAATCTTTTTAGGCATTTAGGTTATTTTGACAAGGTTAAAAAATAACTAAAAACCCAACTAACAAACACAATAAAAAACATATTTCTGAAAATGTAAAAAAAAAAAAACGTTTTTTGCAAATAAACTCTCTAGCGAAGGCATCATTTCTCTATTAACTTGATACTACAATAACTAAAAATAAAAACTACAGATATAAAAAGAAACTAAAAAATTACTAAATCTAAACAACGTTTATATAATTAAAAACGAATTCAAAATACTGATAAAAACTATAGGACAGTCTCTTACATATGTTTAAATAACAGACTTAAACGACACAAGGCTGAGTAAATAATAACAGAACTTTACATTTTGGGTGAACTATCCCTTTAAGGCAAACAATTTAAGAGACAGAATGCTTAGAGACATCTGCTGCCTTGTGCGTATATCCATTGGCATGGAAAACCTCACGAGAAAATCCTGAAGAAATAATAGTTACTTGCCAGAATACCAAACACACAGATGCTGAAATAATCTGGTTTTATAAATAATAACTAAGATGAGAGCAAATATCATTTCTGTTGCTATGGTAATAGGGCTTATCTAATTTAAAGCATATTTCTTAACAAAGAGAACTATGGTATTTTCATCAATTAAATATAAACAGTAACTTTATTTCAGATGACATATGAGAGCTGGATGTGGTTAGGAGATAAATAGCATTGGCATTTTTAAAACATCAAGATTTTATAACTGCTTTTGTCGCTGTTTTTAACTAGATTTCCAAAGGAATGTGGAGTTTGCATGTAGTACAGAAAGTATATTCGTATATAACTGAATGCATGACAAAACTTCAAAATAGTCGAATGCGGAACATATTGCTCGACATGTCGTGCCAATACCCATGTGATGTATTAAGTGTTACCTTGCTGTCAGCTTCATCTGCATGCTCGTTTTCGTCATCGCTGTCTGTCACCCTCTCTTTACACTTCAGGTCAATGGAGCCGTCTGCAAACGAGTCTTCTGTTGGGGAATCACACGTTTAGCTGTGAGATCGGGGCTTGCAAACCTCACACTCGTGGGACTTGAGAGTGCAGAGCAGTGAGGAGATTTTTGCCTTTCCAAAATGAATTAATGATGTTTGGATGGCGGTGGTACATCAGAGAGCACAGCGCTCGTGGGAGACACAGACTCAAGAATCAGTCAGGAATGACTAATAATGAGAAAATGAGAATGGAACGCAAAACACTTGTAAAATCAAAACCGAATCGCTGAAAGATAATTATTTTCTGATGGAGGGTCCGTTCCACATTTAACAGCAATTTCTGGGGGTTTCGGGGTCTTGCGTGTTTCGAAATGCAGAAAACATAGACAGAATCACAGAATCCAGTCATAGAGATGGAATTTATTGCAGAGCTCGACTAAATCTGGATCATTAAATCAGAGGCTGTACATAAATCCTGATATAAAATAGCGCCTGTGAATATTATTTGATTACTTTTTAAGATGCATTAAACTGTTAGCTGTTCAATAATTACCACAGAATCCAGAACAATTAAAACAGACCATACAAAAAAATAAATAATAATAATAATAAAGGCTGTATTATTTACATTAGCTATACATTTTCATTATTAACATTTAACTAAACTATTAAAAATGGAAAAATACACTTCATAGGACTCTAATATTGTTACATTTTGAATAAATTGTTAAAACGGTAAGAACTCTATTGATTTGCTATTCTTCTTAATTATTAAAATGTAATTAAACCATTTAAAATGGAATCCAGACAAAATAAAGCAGATTTTTTAAGACCCTAGGTTTTCAACAGATCCTGACGTCTAGCATAAAAAGATTTATCTAGGCAACACTTAATAATAACTTACATTAATGCAATATTTAATGCTTCACAGATCATTAAAGTCTGGTAGCACTTTATTTTACAATTCTATTACTCATGAGCATACTATGTATTTCAGTAATCACAATCACTAGGTAAAAACTAGGCACATGCCCTGAACCTACCCTAATCCTAACCCTCCCCATGTAGTTAACTTGTATTACTAGTACTGTGACGGGCGTCCCGAAGGACAATCAGCGTCGCCCTGGAAATGAACAAGGAACACCTGCCGCCGCACTGCACAAGCTGATCAGACACGGCTGAATCTAATTGAACACACAGCGTTTAAACAGCGCCGGTGAGAAACCCTCTCCAAAAGAGCTCCGCTAATGCTTCTCTCTACTTTCCCTTGGCAGACAGCAGCGTCTAGTCCGATCAGCCTCCCCCAGCCTGAGCACCTACCTTCTGCCTTGCCTCACACCCACGAACCGCCTGAGCACCCGGAGCACCGGAAACCACCAGCGAACTTTGCTGACTTTATCACCTGCACTGTAATTAAAATCCACTCTCCGGGGCTTCACCTGCGAGTGATTCTTCCGCCTGCGACAGTACTTTCTTGGGTCAGTGCATGCAAGTACACATACTTTAAAATAGTAAAAGCGAAAGTTTTGAGGTAACACTTTATTTTTACTTTATATTGTTACACATATTACTATTATCCACGTGAATTTACTATTATAATCACTATTAGTAACCCTAAGCCAAACCCTTTCCATTAATATTACTCAATGCTTAAATGTGTAGTCACACTATAAAAAAGACGCATAATCATAATCACGAGTTCTGGATGGTTGCTAGGTAGAGCTGTGTAACTAATTGCATGCGATAGTCATGTGCCTCTCATCAGTAATAAGTTGTAAATCTCTTTCATATCCTTTTAGACGGAACGCCATTTAACACACAGAGCAGAAGTTCACTCACAAGCTAGACAACCCGGGATATTGCGTAGCTTGTTAGTTGCACAACTCTATTGCTATCACGTATTTCTTATATTATTTACCTGTGTTCTAAACGCTCTGGTTTTTAGTGTAAATGGTTATTTACCTACATTCATAGAAAATCACTTTCATCTTGCAAAATGAGTTGGGTGCGATGCACGTAATTTACCTATGACATCATCATCCCCCTCTTCGCAGATCACCATAGGCTCTTCATCACTGGTCACATCCTCACTCAGGCGCCGAGGGCGAGCAGGGGCACGGGGATGAAAAAGTTGCGTGCTTTCCAGCACTCTCTCCTTCTCCCTCCTCTCCAGAGTATGCACAGCGCTCTGGGAAAAGGCACGAGGCCGTTGAATCTGCCCTCCCATTGATCCTACGTGACACTCAGGCTGAGGTGAAGTCCAACTGGGCTCTGCTCCTTTGTGGTCTGCCCCCTGAGATGCGGAATGGGCCTCTGGGGAAACAAAGAAGGTTAATTCAACATCAGTTGTGTTTCACACTACTATGCACTCATAGTTTCACAAGACCAACAAACGCCCACGCATATAAACAAACTCCCACACGGACCTGTGCTTTCAGACACGCTGCGCTCACGAGCTTCTTTGGCCCCTGGAGTTCCCCGTCCCTCAGACAGGGACTTCCTTCTGTCCTTATTACACCATTTCCAATCAGGGTGAGCCCGGAAATGAGCCTCCTTCACCTAAAAGACAGCAAAACCCTAGTGAAAAACAGATATTCTAAACTGCTTTTGTAAAACATTTATTTCATGCTAGGTGTACAACAAATACATTTACATATTTATGTACTTAATAAAAATAACCTGAAATTGTACTTTAGGTACTAAACTGGCATACTTTAAATCTGGAACAAGCTGAAATCCAACTAAAGATATACTGAAGTATATTTGATTGTGCTAAACTGGAACTATTGCAAATATACTAAGGTACCACTTTAAATAGCTTGCATTTAAAGACCAATTTATACAAAGATCACACAATCCTCATCAACAGCGACACTAAAACAGATTTTAGGCTTATTAATAAATGTGCATTTTAAATAAAAGGAGTGCTCCAAGTAAAGTTTATATTATAATTTTTATATCACTGCATCTTGAGTGATTTTTCAGTAAACACATTAACAGATCTGAACTATAGTTAGTATGAAATAAATGTGTTGTATATCACTTTTTTACTAAGGGAGTTACTAATTAGTTAATAGTAAAGTAACAGGCTTGAGTGCAACTCTTAGATCAAGCACCAATTTCTAATCTCTATACATGAAAGTAATCTTATTGCATACTTTTTAAAACGGTGAACATTTAATTTAATACATTTGTAATCACTATATTAATACTATATTATAAATGTACTATTAATTTCGATAACACTACATTACGCTATCGTTTAAATGTTTGTGGTCAGATAAAAAAAAAATTAAGTATTAATCCAAAACTATATTTATAGGAATTTATATTGTTTAATCCATTTTAATAATAAAAAAAAAGTCTCACCGTTGACACAAAAATATTAAGCAGCACAACTGTTTTTAACATTGAAGATGACAATAATAAGAAGAAGAACAACATCCAAATAAAAAACAGTTTTTTTAATAGTATTAATATAGTAATAATATTTCACAATATTTGAGTTTTAGTGGGTTTTTCTAATGAGAGAACATAGATGTTTTAATGAGAAAACATTAAAACAATTTGAATGATACTAGTTCATACTGCCATCCAGATATTTGCATCTACAGTACACACTGTATATGGACCACTGTAAAACTGATATCAGTCTATCACTAACTCAGATGCAAAACCACGTTTTAACTCAATATTATGTCCTAATTTCAAAGGAAAGGCAACAGATTGCCATGGAATGATCTCTTACGCAGCATTTGATAATTTTTCACAAAGATGTCTATACCTGGAAGGCAAGGTCATGATACTTCTGCTTCTCTTTGGGTCCCAGCGCGTACCACCACTCTCCCAGTATTTTACTGACAGTACGGTTGTCCTGGTTGGGGTGCCGCTGGTGAACAAGCGCACGATGCCTCTTACTAAAGATCATGAATGCGTTCATTGGCCGTCTGATGTGGTCCTTTTCTCTCTTCGTGGTTTGAGTGAGAAGAAAGAGAGATTGGAGAAATAATGTGAGTAAATTTGTATAACACTTTTAAAAGAAGATTAAAAAAGGGAAACAAATGAAGGCCAAGCTTAACAACTGTAACCTGAAACCCTTCACAAATTTCTGGGTAATTTTTTATCACTCACTACTCAAAGGAAGCTAAGCAACTGATAAAATTTTTAAAAAAGGACACAAATAGCAGAGCGAAACTTACCTTCTTGTCCCCGTCTTTTGGGAGTGCACTGAGAGACTGTGTGCGCCTTTTCACTTGGCTGGTGGATGGAGCAATGTCTTGAGTTGGGAAAAAACTAAAAAACAAAAAAAACAAAAACAGAATTGCATCAAAAACAGTAACCAAACAAGTAAAAATAAAAAATATTGTGAGTTTTTTTACAAAAACAAATTCTCTCATAATATGTGTATAATACATTTCCTAACAAAGCCACTTTTTAAATATTGTAAAGTAAATGTTTGCTGTCATTGTCAAGAGGTGAGATGCAAACAGATATTTACAGGTCGTCAGCGTCACTCTCTGTCTCACTGTCACCTCCTCTCTCCACGGGTGGGTCTTCAGCAGTAGGAGGGGGGCAAGATGGGGAACCTCGCTCTGGTGCTGGATGGTCAGCAGGTCCCTCAGTCACAAGGGCAACTGCACAGCGAGGTTCTGCAAATTTAAAACATCAACTGAAGACAAAAGTATCATACCAGAAAATGTCGCAATGTCATATTACAGTGTTCATATGTTACCTTTGCTCTGATTTACAAGCATTTGGCCATCTGCAGGCTGCATGGACATTTTTGTCTGGCTGGTCTCCAAAAAAGGAACCAACGAATGCCACGCGAACACTGGCACAGAGCGAGGCTCCACGTTGGTCCAAACTAAATGCAGAAACAGACAAACCTATTATATATTAACACGACTCTTACGGAAAACCTACAGCCTCTCTATTCTCTTAGGAGGGAAGTAGTGAAAAGGCACCTTTCTGTTAATGAAAGCCATTCATATACATATGTCTGTGTTTTAGTGATTAATGAAACAAAGATAGTGTGTAACTGTCCTGTGCGTCTTCATTCCAGGGATCTGTATATCTCAGATTAAGTACTCGTTAGAATCAGGGCAGCCCAATCACCCTCTAGCCGAGCATGTCTGGGCAAGTTCCCGTGTATCATTTCAGACATGCTGCAACTGTCTAAAGAAACACTGACCCTGAAAGTACAGTGCATTCTTCACTACACACACCCAAACACACCTGCTGCTGACCAGCATACCAAAGTCACTCTGAACCCCCCTTACTTTTACAGTTTGTCAGCCTGAGAGGAAATAGAAAGTGTCCTCCAACTTCCAAAACAACATATTCTTGGCTGCAAACTTTTGTAAAAAGTAAACTATCAACAATCTGTGCAATGCATTTATTTGAATGAAATAAACGTGAATAGAACTGCCTAGATAATTTTGCACTAGAAGAATCTGATACACCATTTTTAAACGTACACTGAAATTGACTTGGGGAAATTTAAGCATAGTGTATGACATTTTGAAATTAGTCTGTGAGAGACATGGTAGTCATTAACTTAATGCATCCTTAATGAATGAAAGTATTCATTTCTTTTAAAAGTGCTTTTGAATCATAGTTAACAAATAATATAAGGTTGGTGGCTATGGTAATCAATAATTTACAAATGTTAGTGTTCTAACTGGTTTTATTTATCTTTAAGGTTTCTTACCAGTGCCAGGCCGTCCCATGATGATGTCTTTGCGAGGAGCAGGGTGAGGGGACTCGGCTGGCAGGATGAGGGGCAACAGAGCAGTGGGTGAAGGATGACAAGCCACAGGCTGTGGCAGAGCACCACCTGCATCTGCAAGCCCACCTAACTTCCTCTCTTGCTCTTTACCTCCTGAGCCAGATAGTGCAAGGGCATGTCCAGTGGTTGCATTAGAGGGGGACACATTCAAAACGGCAGAGTTTGAATGGGCAGGATGTCCAGGAGCCACAGGTGTCAGTGATTGAGAGGAAGTCACCAGGACTAAGGTGGGAGCAGGATTGCGAAGGAGAACGGCACCATTGGTGGTGGCGCCATTTATGGGCACAGGGGCCTGGAGGCCTATGGCATGGTGAGGGGGCTGGCTATGTTCCCTAGAGCGTGAGCTTGCTCTACGGCTCAGGGGACCGTCGCTGAATTTTGCTAATGGCACATCTGGGTTACGAACAATGACAGGAGAATCACGTAGGGGAACGATACGACGTGAGCTGGGATCCTGTGGAAGTGGTGAGGGTGGTGTGGGAGAAACCAGCATAGGGGGTGGAGTAGAAGCGGCAGAGGACGATGGTCGGCTTGTGACGCTCCTCTGTCGAGGAAATGAGAGAGATGAGGGGGTAGTAGGCTGGCTTTGAGGGGACAGAACCCTAAATGCTGCTGCGTTGAGGCTGAGGCCGGGATCATTGAGTTGGGGATCAGATTTCGCATAGTCTGATGCACTGGGCAGCGGGGGTGGAGGGACATCCAGCTTACGTTTACTGGGACTCATGGGTACAGTGAACGTCAGGTTGGTCTGAAAAGTGGGGACGATGCCAGAGATGTGGCGCTCACGTTCTGTGCTGGGAGTGCCAGGGATTTTCGTGCCACTGAGGTGGCGAGGGCGGCGAGGGGTCAGCGGTGCTGTGATGGGGCTGAAATTAGCTGGACGGAAGCCAAATAGCGTGGGCGAGGGGGATGGTGCAGGTGAAAACGGTGACTGATTTGATACAGGTGAGAATGAGGGCGTGCAGGAGCGTGAGCTGCCAAGTGAGACCAGCATATTTGCAGCCTCGCACTCGTCAAAGTCAAAGCGCGACATGTCACGTGGTATGTCTTGTGGTATAAGAGAAGTCATCACCAGACGTGGTCGAGAGTCCCCGCCACGGCTGCTGGCTTCACTGCTGTCTCTTGAGTTGTCGTCCCAGTCATACTCGCTGCTGGTGCGTCCACCTAAACGAAGGTCAGGTGTAAGGGTGCCTGTGCTACTGGCGCCACTCCTGTCTCGGCCAACCCCGCCTCCGGCTTCCATCTCTTTGGTGCGCATGGAGAGATGTCGCGAGCAGTAACCACGCCTCTGTGACTCCTTTGAGCAGCCTTCACGTGAGCACAGTCTGCGCCATTGCTTGCCATTGAACTTCTTGCGAATGCCTGTAGGGGTGCACACCACATCGCCTTTCTTATACTTCTGTTGAGCGGCTGTGAGAGGTGTGCGGGAACGTGATGAAGAGGACGAGGATCCGGAGCCACCCCCTGATGCACCATGCGAGTTGGAGCTGGGCGTCTTGTCCAGGGAGCCTCTAGAAGAGCTTGGGGGCAAGGGAGGAAGCTGGGATGTGGAGGAGATGACTGCCGCACCCGTGGCTGAATCCAGGCCCAGGAGCATAGGGGGGTGATTTGGGTGAGGAGCAAGGGGCAGGTGGGGTGCAATAGGGGTGTTGAGCCCTCTCACCACAGAAAGGTGAGGGCTGAGGTAGTTTGGTTTAGAAAGAATGGGCCGGTGCTGAGAAGGAGCCCCCAGAGCTTTGCTTCCCATGGCAGTGATGCCTCCATCCCTTAGCTGGCTAAGACAGCTGACTTCCAAGTCCACTCCATCTGGGGCGGACAAATAAGGAGGATGATGCTTTTGCCTCTCTCTCTCCCTTTCTCGATCTCGTTCCCTTTCTCTCTCTAAGTGCCTATGCAAGTCTCTTTCCTGATCCTTCTCTCTGTGATGTTCCCAGTCTCTGTTCTGGGCCACACTGAGTACAGATGTAATGGCAGTGTTAACGACAGAAGACGAAGAATGGGGTGAGGGAAAAGGTTGAAGCAAACTCTGAACAAACGTTGGCCTAGTCAGTTGAACCACCTCCTGCTCCACTTCCATGTCCTCTCTTTCCTCCCACTCTTGCTCTCTTACCCTCCTACCATCAATCCCTGGCTCTGCTGGCTGGGGCGGCTCTAAGTCCCACGGAGGAATCAAGAGGCGGAGATTTTGTCGTGAGACCCAAATGGCCTGAGCCCTTCCATCGTCTTCAACACCCCTCCTGTCCTTTCTCTCATCGGACCGATCCTCCCGTAGCTGTACTCGGTATGGGAAAGACACAGCTGGGTGTGGATCAACTTGAGTGACTATACCTTCTCTGTACCACTGTTGCACTCCCTCGATGCCCTCGTCACCTTCTCCGAAGGGGATGCAGACTCGTGTGCCTATAGCCACTGGGGCCACACCGGGAGGTGACGCATCTAGAATAAGGTCAACAGAATCACTAGCCACTCGAAATGGGTACTTGCATATGGTCTTTTCTCCATTTAGTTGCACCTCCACAATCCCATGCTCCTCGCTAACCCTCCGCACAACTCCAGTGTGAAACACACCAGACATTTCACGGCCCCGATCATGAGGCCAGCCTTCCCCTAATCTGGGACCTTGTCGGGCCAGAACTCTCTGATTTTTGAGGCCTTTGGCGAGGACCCCGGCTAGACCAGATGACAGGCTCTCCTGCGAGGATGTCGAAGTGCTATGTGCTTGTGGCTTTTGGGAGTTGGAGTGAGAGTCACGTCTTGAAGCTGTCACTTCTAGGTCGGCCGAGTGTTCGCTGGCTGTGTCGGTTGAGGAGCAACGCTGTGGGCTGGATGCACTTGGCCCGTCCCTCTCTCCGCACTCGCCTGGAGTTCTACCTGTAGGCCCAGTTACATTGTTGTGTCCGTACCCAGTGATGCTTTCCTCAGCCAGCTTGCTTTGATTGTGTAGGTCTGTGTGTGCAGCAGAGGCAGCTGGGCCATGACTAGCACCACTTCCATTATGAGAGCTGCTGCTGCTCTGTGGGGGTGTACTGGGAGTGCTGGCGTTGCCATGGTTTCCGGCACAGTGCTCCGAGGTGTACTTCTTCTTGGGCACACGGGCCTTAAAAGTGGCTGTCTTGCGACTAGACGAAGGGTTGGGGCTGTTGCTGGCGCTGGTCGTGCTACTGTTGCTGTCACTCTGTGTTCCACCAGACTTAGAGCTCCCAGGGCATTCCTCCGTCTTTCCAAAATCCACTGCTATACTGAGGACCCCCTCCTTTTCTGGAGACCCGCTTCTTCTCAGTTGCCCTTCCTGTGATGAGTCAGAATTTGAGGATATATGTCTCTTGGGAGAGGTAGGTGAAATGTGAGGTTTTTCCTCTGTTTCTCTCTTCTCTTCTTGTGGGCTACTGTCTGCTGTCCTCCTCTTAACTCCCTTGGCGCGAGTGGATGGGGGCGACCGTCTTTCTTGTTTTTTAATGGGCTTCATCTTGTCTTACTCTAAGAGAGTCTCTAATCCTCCTGATTTCCTGTGAGTCCCAGCCTATCAATATCTTCCACGCTGTTTCCCTCTTGCATCCCGCCCCTTCTCTTTTTCTTCTGTTCTTGTCCAAGCCTCTTCCTGTTTGCGCCGTCCTTTCCTTCTTAAATTAGAGCCTGCAATGAAACACAGAACATGAGATGGATCAGTTTGTAATTCAGCACTACAATTCTCATAATGAGAATCGGGAGTATATAAAAAACTGTATATACAAGCAACAAACAAGTTAGTGCACAAACTAAAGATCTAAGTTTAGTGTCTAATCTCATTAAAAAACATCTTCATTGGTGTGCATTTATATAACGTACAGTAGCCTTAAAAAGTGGATATAACACAACTTAATACAAGAAAATTTGACAACGACAGAACACAAAGAAAAATGCTTGCCCAGACAAGTCACACACACACTTTGGTTTTTGGGCTGGATCAGAGGAGGCGGGGGAATTCCTTGTTCAGTGGTATTTCTGTGACTCTAAGGCTCTCTCTCACTCGCTCTTTCAAATGACCTTTTTGCATTCGTTACAGAGGCAATCCACCCCTACAGTCCTCACTTCCTGTCACAGCACTACAACATCTCAATGTAGAATACTATCCTTACACATTACAACTTACACATTCTTTTCTCCTACCAAACAACCCTTTTCTTTACCATCCAGACCTCTGCTTAAAGCCCATTTTAAAACCCACAGATAAGTTATCAACATGAATGTTTGCATAAATATATTTAGACTTGGATACACTTTCTACAACCCAGTTTAAATACACTCTAGAGACCACAAATTATTCAGTATAGTCAAATGACAATTAATTTAAGCTTTGAATATCTCAAAAACTGCATGCAGTGTTTTATGACTATAAAATACGACTGACTGGTTTTTATTAAATTACAGATGTGCATCTGATATATATTAAGATTAAAGGTCAGAACATGAATCACCTCTTTTGATAAGCCACTGCATGCTGCAATTGATGAAGATGTAACAGATCGTTTTAGGTCCGCAATGCAAAACTGTCCCATTCTTGTGAGCAGAAACCACAGTAACCACACTGTCATTTGCACTGTAAGATAAGTTTGCAAGCAATATGCAAATCTAAGATATGCAATATATAAACCTTCAGTAAGAAAATTCCATCATAAAATAGTTTACTAAGACCTGCTATGACTTTTATTGCTTGGTCATGTAGGAGAGTAAAATTTTTGGCTCAGTAAACTATTCTAGGGCATACAAGATAACATGAAATACAAATAATGAAAGGTTCTATTTAAAGGGGCACTCAGTTTGGATTTCATTCGGACATCACTTTTTTTTTTAATCTATTTCTGTATGGAAGTAGAGATTGCATGCTCATACATACCACCACTACGGTTATGTTTGTGCTTTTTTTAAATGTCATGTTTATTAAATAAAGATATTCAATATTTTAGAAACACTGTATTAATTTAATATATACATATATATATATACACACACATGTATATATATATATATATATATATATTTATTGTTATATGTTTTATAATTACATAATAATAAGTAGTAGTAACTGTCAACTCATTGTGTCATGTGATGTCAACATGGCAACGCCCATAAGGTGCCGACCCGCTTCATATAGGAAATGTATATAACTTTGATGATTTTTGTAACTCAAAGCGTAAAGGATGACACCAGCAACATCAAGCTTATGGGTTTGATTCGCAGGGAACGAATGAACTGATACAATGTATACCTTGAATGCTATGTGAGTAACTTTGAATGAAACGTCTTCGAGATACATTGTCAATAAAATAAAATAAAAACTTTTTGAACTGTCCAAAATAAATAAAATAAAGTTAATATGCATTTAACTTTCTCGCTCTGCCCACTGCACCCACTGACCCTTCAAGTAATTATAACAACTCAATCACATAATGACTCGCCAAATGCACAATGATAAATGTTCCCATGCAACAGCAGGACTCCAAATAAACACAAATGTCTTGAAACAAAGTAAATGCCCTGTTTCCCATCGACAATGGTGCTGCTGTCGTCGACTTGCGAAAGTTTTGCTGAGTAGTACACCGCCGTATCTGTGTCAAGCGCTTTTATTGGTCGTAGTGCCCTACTCTACGCTTACAACCACCTACGACACAGTCGAGTGGCGTAGGCCTCCTCCATAACACAAGGCCGCAGAGCAGTTTCCCGACTCCCTCAGGCTTCTGAGTCGAGGGCGATGGTGCCCGTGTTATTAAATATGAGAAAAAAACAAACAATCCTCCATAAATAGGTGCGTCTATAGGGTATAATTATGAAAACATCCGAATAAAATGTACTGAATGCAACTGAAGAGATATTAATATAATATAGTCAAGTTTAAGGAACAAAATTATCGCGTTATCTTCATGTAAAAAACTATGGATCTAAGCAGTGACAGTTCCTGAAAGCTAGTGGAATACACAAAAGCAGTTTGCTGAAGCTGTAGCTGTTGTGTCACACAAATATTTTCAGCAAAAAAAGTTTTTAGGCTGACTGTGCACCTCCACCCCTCCCTTTCAATGTGTGTGTATGTTAAAATGCTTACTCCGCCATTTTATACAATCCACTAAGAAAAATTAAACAAATGACGGCGAACCGTTGTCGATGGATCCGCGACGTAAAGGCAAAACACAGCATTAAATATATAGGCAGATCACTGCAGTACTGCAGATGAAAGGTTTCAACTCACCCCGTGAATATTTACAGTGCCGTCGAAATGGTGTCGATGCGAAAACCAAGCTTAAAAAAAACACGGAATCCACGAGAAAGCTTTTGCAAAGAGTGTTTTTCTTCCGCAAATGAGAAAAAGTCCAGCCGTTGAGGTTCCAGGGTACTCTACAGTCGCAAAATGGTGAATGAAGCACTAAGCCTTGACAACCAGAGCCCTCGGCCAATCAGCGTTCACAAAAGGGTACAGTAGCCTATCAGTACTCAGGTAGCGGTGATGCGGGCGGAGTCATCTGTCAAAGTCCCGTTGATCGACAGGTCTCTCGGACCAATCGCGCTATGGGAAAACAAGAAACAGCTGGTCGATCCTGAAGCTGCATTAGCCAATGGGATTCAAAGGGAGGGGCAGCCGAAGGGAGTAGGTGTGCAAAATCGAGAATATTAACAATTTGCGATGTCTAAATGCTTTTGCAGTCTATTTCAGCAAAGCGTTATTGCAACTGTGAAATAAAAAAGAGAAAATATGATTGAATAAAACAAAAAGTACGAGCCAGTATAAATAAAAAATAATAAAATGAATAAATAAACTTTCAGCAGGACATTGTAAGATCACAAAAAGCCTAATTGTTGGTTAGATGAAATTATATCATATACAAATTATATAATAACATCTTTTAATAAAAAAAAAAAGGTTTAAATTGTTTATAATATAAAAGATGCACACAAGTATTTTACTGTGTTTTAATGCAAATAGCACAAACATGCGTACACTTGCGAATGAAGTGTCCTTCCTGTTTATTATTTACGATGAAATCAGCCCTGTTGGGAAATCCCACTGAAACTCGTAGCTGTGCGCTTTTCAAACAGGGATGACATTGCGTTCAATAACAAACAGGAAGGAAACTCACTTCCAGGCCTGAGTACGCCTTATTCACTTGTAGCGTTCAAAAAAGAAACCCGCAAAATTAAACCAGACACAACAGCTTCAGCGATTCCTCTTTCATTTTACACATTCTATACCTTCACGAATCCAGCCAATCGCGGAGGCTCGTTCAGACTACTTATGACGTCAGTGGCAGTCTTGAGCCCGCCTTCCGACGGCAGCGTCATCAAATCGACCCGTGATTGGTCAAGCTGCAGGGGTCTCCAGACCAATGACCAAGCCATGTGATGAGCTCATTATGCCTGTTGCCATCACTGCAACCAAACAGGAAGGCTTGGAAGTAAATTAGTCTAAATTGAGGAATTGAAATGGTCTGCCTCATAGTGTAGCAGATATAGGTTTCTGCATTGCAAATTCAGTTTTAATGTGATTTTATCATTGTGGGTGGCCTCCTTTGAGCCACGTTTGAATAAATGTGTGGTTTCATCGAATGCAAATGGTTGTGTGTGGAGCTGCATACTATGGAGATGATCTGTTTATGCATCACCTCTCAGCTGGACCGTCACGCACTCTGCATGCAATTATGACATGCAATGGAAAATTGCATAAGGCACGCACACACAAACACACACTTAAGCACTCAGTCATCCACACAGAGACGGTAATCTCTTAGCACACACCACACCCTGTTCTGTTGTTCTGGTAAAGAAGTCCTGGCAGTCGTTGACGTTCAATACAGATACGTGAGACACTTGTGTGTCTTGTGTAAGGTTAACATTTAACTACGAGAAGAAAAAGTTATGTCAGTGCTCAAAGGCCAGTTTCGGCCTGACCTATAAAACAAAGTGAAAACGAAAGGGAAAGGCAGGCCGAAATGTAGCGGATTCAGTCATAATGAAAGTTTCAGGTTGACTGGTAGACTACACACTTTGCTTGGGATATTACGAAGTACAAAGAAAAGGCATGAAGCCTTCAGAATAAAAGGGCCAATTTGAGTCTTTGACTCAAACTGTGAGAAAACAAACAACCGCTCTCATCTGACTTATACACAAACACTCAAGGAGGTTTACAAGAAGCACAGAATCTGACTGAGAATGTAAAAAGGCTTAAGATTGCACAATGAAAAACATAACATTTTAAAATTAATGTGAAAATGTACAAAGTTCACATATTCACAAAATTCAGTCAACTTTCTTGCAGGTATACACACACATACACACAAAAATAAATGCAATATGTGTGATTGTTTAATAGTAGGTTAATAAAATTACATTTTAAAAGTAGTTTAATTATTTATATATATATATATATAGAGAGAGAGAGAGAGAGAGAGAGAAAGAGAGAGAGAGAGAGAGAGAGTTTATTTGCAAAAACAAATAATGTTTTTCAAACATGTTTTTATTGTTTTGATTATTGTTTTGAAAATTGTTAAAACAATTCAATATGTGTATATATATATATATGTGTGTGTATATATTTATTTATTTATTTTTTACATATATTTAATTAAACTACTTTTTTAAAATTAATAATTAATTGTAAAAATATTTATTTAGGCTACAGAATCTCCTTTTTATTTTCTTATTCTTTTATTTGGATATATTTAAAGAAAGTCAAATGCCTGTCAGTGTCAATCAATCAATTCCAGTGACACAGACACACACTGTCTCTTCAAAACACACAAACAATCACAATCAGAGACAAATTAGGCCTCCTTGTTATAACCAACCACTGGTTCATAGTGGCCGATTTTCCAGCAAAACTTAACCTTTGACCTACCCTTACCAGGTCAACGAGCCCTCACAGCAAGTGTCCAGGCTTCAGTGTCCATCAAGCAGTGTGTGACTCCAACTCCTCCACCCCCTACTCTTTTGTAAAACATTTAAGTTTTTCAGGTTGAAGAAAGCAAGCAGACTTATATGGTGTAAAGTTAATAAAACACTTAAGAGAATATGCAACACACAGAAATGTTAGCAGAGTTATGGTTCCTGCACTGAATCCCGTGTACATATTTCTTTTGTGTGTTAAAATATGTTATCATACATAGACTTTTGGCTATCGGATCACCCGTTTTATAAAAATTAGTTGTTTAATACATGAAAAATAGCTGCATTTTGGGGAATCGGTTAGTTTGAATTTGTTAATTTCTGTCATATACATAATCATACACACACTTGTTGACTGTAATCAAACATGCTTATATTTAAAGTTTTCCCAAAATCTCAAAAAACTGTAAACACTTCTTAGTAAACCCATGGCAAATTAGCTTTCTAGGTTGACCTACATATTGACATCAACACTGAACTGCTCTGAAAGATAAGGAGCTTCATTTTTTACTCAGAGAAGATATGAACATTAGCTTGAAGAGGACCCGTTTCTGCACCACAAAACAGTGTTAATCATGACTACGAGTGGCTGAATCAGAGACTTTGTACATTAAACTAGCACAGGAAACGTCTAAAACGACAATACGCCTTTAAGAGCCGCTTCTAAACTAAACGGAACGATGGCTGTATTTTAGCAGCAGAGGGCGCTGTTTTACAAATAATTACAAGTGGACAATTCTCAGGTTTTAAGTTGTTGTTAACTATATCAGTCTAACTGAGGGAATTATTCAAGAATGCATGTGTTTCCAGGTTTCCGTCAGGTTTGCGGAGGAACGTTAGTATTAACGGTTAGCGTGCATTTCCAGTTCATTAGGAAAGCAAATCCTGATTTTGCATCTCGCTTCACCTCAAACAGGATCTGGAATAACAGTTGTTTTGTGTTTGAAACTGAAACCACAGAAGCATAACTGAAGAACACAGGTAAACATGAAAAGACCTTAAATACGGCTGTGTATGTGCGCTATACTGTATATATATACACATATATATGTGCTATACTTGTGATGGAGTCATTTTTTTTATTAAATTAGATAATATCAGTATATTATTAGTTATATGTCTAGGGTTTGAAGTATTTTAGTTGTTTTTGCTTACAAGTACAATCAACAGAGAATAACCTGGAGAGATGTAAATGAAGGACAAGAAACCAAGATCCGTTTTTACCTGTTTTAATGAACCCTGATTACAGTTTTAATTACAAGAGCAAAAGAAACCACATGAGAAACTAAAGTATACATGGTTCCCTGTAACGTCAAGTTTTGTCTCTCTTTACAAAGTATTACATAACCGTTGAGAGACAGATGGAAAGCTTTAAGAAAGAAGCAAAAGGAGAAAGACCTTAGAAATAATTATTTTTCTTACATCATCCCCTGAAAATGGAAAATATATATTTATATATGTACACAACCAAAAAAAAAAGTGATCGCATATCATCGCCCTCCCTCTTCACCTGGTTTTCTTAATTACAACTAAAAACCAGCAATAATACAAAGCCAGAGCACTTTTATATCATGGTATCAAAGAGGGTAGAGGAATACGCTTTATTAAAATGTTCATCTTGACAGGTTAAAATCCAGGTAAGGCGTACAAACGAAATACCAGCAATAATTTCAACATTAAAAATGATAAATGGTAATATAAACAATAAAAGGTATAATAAAACAGCACTGTTTATATTGAATAGAGAGCGAGAAGAAAAAGTATTTTCTAAAAAATAAGGCAGCTGTCAGTTAAAATACAGATACTGAACCGGTGTAAGGCCGCCAAACAAACTCGGAAAAAAGTAAATAGAGGAAAACAAATGAGTGTTAAGTGTGTCAGGTCCTATACTTCCTCCTTAGATGAGGGCTAAGAGGCTGAATATCCGCTTTCTAGTTTTCAGTTAGGTGAAAGTGAGGTCCCTTTCTCGAGGACGTCATTGACTACACAGTCCCTGCATTTAGCTACAAATGGACACTAAGCCAAATAGGATGGGTTACCTGTTCAATCTTGATCATCGTAGATAAAGGACAGCCTCCTACAACTAAAACACTGCAGAGAGACTGAGATGGAGAACGCAAATGCGACGGGTCGAGTTCAAACTATACGTAGACCTGATAAGGCCAAGGACAGCTGTGCCGTTCAGGGTTCTCAAAGATTGGTCAGTTGTGTTCAACTTAGTCTAGAACAACACTTTTCTGTCACAGTAAAGCACTGCAGGGCCCTAAAACTAAACATCCCGCTTCACCATATAGATTTACCTTCTGAAATATAATTTGTATCAAAACCAGCGTTTGTTCTTTTATCAAATATATACGACTATCGTGCAATAAAGTGAGAATATATGGACTCTAAATGCAAATCTAATTTTGGATAGTTTCTTCTAAGGTACAAAACTAAATAAGGCATTAAAAGCAGTGTTTGAGGTCGTGTTTCTAAGGCCTCTCCTGTATTTCAGTTTGTATGTGTCGATAAAGCAACCCACTGAAAAGCACTGGGCGGTCAGTCTTCCATAAAAAGGCACAAATGTTTGTTCAGTTGAAGGCTTTATATTCAAAGATTACCTGTTGGATAGAGGAAAGGGGTGTGGGGTGGTATGCCTGAGATTTGCCATCAACAAACCAAGAAGATTTGCGTTCTTTACAAAACGGCAGGGGGTACAGGATTGTTTAAGTGGTTTTAGGGAGGATTACAAGGCTAAAACCATAGAGCGCCCTCTGATACGTTGCCCCAATGTTCCTATTACGTTCCCTCAAGGTTAAAACTGCATTATAAAAAATAAATAAATAAGTTGGTGTAGGAATAATCATGTGTGATCTATAATTTGTCATCCAGCTGGTGGTCATGAAGACGGACTTACATATATAAAACAAATCCCCCAATGTATGTACATGTGTTAAGATACGTTAAGAGGTTGGTGAGTGGTCCCGTCAGACGGCTGAGCTTGCTGAACAGCTAGGAAAGTTGGTGTCCGGAGCCGGCAGTGAAGGCTGATAGCATGCCAGCTTTAATGGCTCTGAAGGCAGTGACATGAAGGGCCTGGTTTGAGAGCGAAAGGCAAGCTGGGTCTGCAGAAAGTCTGGGACTGAATCTTGGTATGCAAAAAAAAAAAGAAAGAGCGTCTGTAATCGCTGTAGAAGTCTGAGAACTGAGTCTGAGGTGGTGCCAGCATCCTTCCTGCATTTTTCATTTCATCCAAGAGTGTCTGTTTAAATAAGACTATGTCCACATGACCATATGACTAAATTTCATGGGCATGAAAGACAAGACCAAAAAGAAAGGGGGAAAAAAGGGAAAAGATCAGCATCTTTACCCATATTATACAGGGGTGTATCAACGTCCAGTTTAGGCACTTCTGTAATCTCTTGATTTGCCCCCCAAAAAACAAAACAAAAAAAGTATCGGGGTTGATCCCTACATCCTAACGGAGAGCTTCTTGGGGAGAAAAAAAAAAAGTGTCCAAGTGTCCAAGAATACTAGTGGGATGATGTTAGTCTAACACAGCAAACAAGGAGGAATGGGTTCGGGAAGCAAGGGGCTCTGGCTAAACTTGGGAAAGGGGCCTTGTTACTTCAACTGCATTAAAAAAAGTCAGTATCAATAATGTTTAGTGTTGCAACATTGTGAAGTGAGTGAACCTGCATGTACAGAAGACGGTTTGGGCAGCCGAACATGCTGAACGGATGGTCTTCACGTGATTTCTGAGAGCAACAATTGCCTTCTGCTCTGTGTTGGTAAGTCTATGCGTTTGACCATGTCTTCTTCAGCAAATGTTGTTTTCTAAAGACAGCTGTGCTGTGGCCCGCTGCAGCTCAGAGCTCACCCTCCTCTGGCCCGTCCCCAGGGGTGCGGCCAAAATCTCCGGACTTTTCCGCTCTCCATTTTCCTCCCCCAGTTTAGGCTCCATCTCCTGGGTAAGCTCCTCCCTCTCTGCCCTGCTCTTCTTGTCCTCAGCCTCTTCGGTTCCCGCCTCCATTCGCTGGTCCTCACTCCAGCGGCGTTTAAAACGCAGCTTCAGAGGGATGCAGCGCGTACCCCCGGGGCTAATGGGAGCACCCTGGACCAGGTTTAGCTCTCGGGGTTCTGCTTTAAGTCCTAAAAGATTTACCCCAACCCCTGAGGTAGGGGCAGCTGGGGTCTTGAAGACATCTTCCTCGAGATCATCATCATCAGTCATGCGATCATGGTTGGGTGGAGGGGCGAGGCCACCATTGGGGTGGGGAGGAGAAAAGACATCACATTCATCGTCTTCATGCTCCTCCTCGCTAATGTCGGTGACCTCGACTTCTTCCTCTGACTCCATGTCCGAGATGGGCTCAACCTACAGAAAAAAGCAAAAAGAGCATTATGGAAAAACCATTCTCAATCTCAAAGGAGATACACCGTGTGAATTTTCATGAAAGTGAACAAACCTTGATCTTTGGTGGACCAGCTGGGATTGAGTTGTTGGTCATCATTCCAGATGAAGCGGAGTTAGAGGCTGAACCAAGCTCCCCACTGTAAGAGAAGGAAGCAGCAGCGCTTCCAGAATTTGGAGCATGTCCTGCTCCAGCCGGGTTTGGCCCTTCTCTCTGTTTGCGACCCAGTGGTGGTGGCTGTAACTTAAACTTGAACGGAGATAGATGAGGCTCCTCAGCCTGATGGTGCAGAGGGTGACTTGACAGGTGTGGACCTACACCGGCTGGCACTCCCAGTCCCTTGTCTGGGCGCTGGGGCTGGGGGATGACGATGTTGGGATAGTGCAAGAACGCACGGGGACTCAGATGATAGTTGTAGACACTCTGAGTGTGAGCTTGCAGGTAACGCTTCATGTCTTCTGGATTGAACGAGAAGTGGGAGCCCAGCATGGGTGACAGGGATGGAGAAGGTGTGTAGCCCATGTGAGATGTAGGGGTCATGGAGAGAGCTGGAGAAAGAGCAGGAGCCAGCAAGCCTCCGGGGCCTGGGAGAGGGGACACTGGGAATGGTGACAAGGGTTCCGGGTGGACCCTGTGTGGGGGCGCATGGGGCCCGCTCCTGGAGAGCCCAGTTGGGTTGGGCGGTGCACCGTACACACGGAACAAGGAATCGTGGGACAAGCGCGGATGGAGCAGGTTCCTGAAGGCACGTTCGGCCGGGCGGTCATCACCGGGAGCTATGCCAGTTTCCTCAAGCTCCGAGTTGGTGGAGGTGCCATCGCTGCAGTCGGAGACGGAGCCGCGAGCTATGCGTCGAGGCACAGCACTGAAGACACCAGGACTACGCAGTTCCTCACTAGGAGAAAGGACGTCCGATGGCGTGGATGGAGGGAAGCGGAAATGAGTGCTTACTCCTGATGGGACAGGCGGTGCACTTTGGGGAACACCAGAACCTACGAGAAAGGTCGAGAAATTTAACAATCGTTTTACTTTGCACATCAAACTAAATGGTTGGGTTTCAGAAATACTGAGTTTAAGATGCGAGGGGTCCTCACCTGCAGAGCCCATATCAATGAACGGATAGTTGACCAGCACCAGTTTGTTGAAGTTGAACTTGTAGGTGAATCGTTTCCCTTTGGTCTTGTGCAAGATCCTTTTGTTGTAGTAGTATCTGCAGAGACAGAGTTGGCATGGTTACGCATTTGCCAAGCCATTATTAAGAGTCAGAGTTTGTTGAAGGCCGCCCATTTTTATGTATTTGACATTCTTTTTTTCAATCTTTGAAAAGGCAGTGACCAGATATGAAAATCATTTCATCAAAAACAGATCGACTGGTTTTCGAACACCAAATAAAATGATTGACCAAACATGTAAAAAAAAATAAACGTGGGGAAAATACCCCCACCCAAACTGTTCATTTTAAATCAGCTTCTAAATACTTGTTACATTATATTAATAATACAAGTTTAAATAATAACATTGATCTTAAAATATGTAAAAGCAAT